>ML376221.1:0-49859 GCA_005239525.1 Nicotiana knightiana | reverse complement strand
TATATAACAACGCCACGTTACGTAAGAGAAGAGAGAAAAAAAAAAACACATGGGGTCTCACAATAGGCTTTTACCATTTCAAATTATTTCGTGAGTATATGCCTTTATTTTAAATACTTGCACCCTTTCCCATTCTCGTTGCATGTAATTAATTGTTTACTTCGAGTATTTATTTCCAAACGTAACTGACATGTCTCTTTGATTCCTTTTTGTAACTGCTTTAAATCATGATTACCGTTTTTTACCGCTTTTTATAACGTGCAAAATACGTAACAACGTTTTTTAATACCTATTGCATTAATCATGCTCAACATTCATACTCCACCCGTGACAAACAAAATACTATAGTAACACTTGATGAGTGGTTGCGCACTTCCTATATTATCACCCCCTAAATTCGGAAAGGCTTATTAGCGGTAAAATCAGTCGATCAGCGGTGCAGTCGACGGTTCCGTGCCTTTCCCCCTTGAGTTGTCCGCTCAAGGGTGCCAATCTAAAACCCCATAGAAACCTTACTATGTCGAACTGTTACATGCATCATGGTCAAACCTAGTCAAAGCTAAAGTGTTGTCCGCATGATAGCTTTTAAGATAGCCTTATCCAAAAGTCCATCGGGTTTCCCTGAACCCAAATGGACACCCTCACGTTCTGTGCATTTATTTTGAGAACTAAATGCTTCCTGCTAATTATTGACATTAAGTAGTCGAGTCCGGTGGGGGTAAGGGCCTAACCTATTTGTTTTGCAGAAAAAATGATGCACGAAGTCCCCAGATTCGGCATGGTCTCCAACATCCACCCAAAATTGCTGAGTTGGTGGGAGGATCTACACTCTAGCGACAATGCTATCATTAGGAAACATTTGGGTAATCTACGATCTCTTCTGGAAATCCAACCTAACAAAATGATATTAGAGGCTGCTACCCTGTTCTGGGATCATGAAAGATCTGTGTTCCGCTTTGGGAACATCAAAATGGAACCGTTGATAGAAGAGATAGGAGGGTTGGCTAACCTAGTATGGGAAACTCCGGGGTTGGTGAAGCTTGAGAACCGCACAGGAAGAAGTTTCCTCAAAATGATGGGTCTGAAAAAGGACGCGGAATTGGTATGTCTAGAGGATTCGTACATTCTGTTTGATTACCTGTACGAATGGTATGGCTGCAGCAAATCATACCGTACCTACCATGACGAGTTTTCTATCACCTCGACACGTCCATCGCCCAGTGTTCGCGTTTATGGTCTGCTTTTTGGGATTGATCGTGTTCCCGATGAAGAAAGAAAGGATCCATACCAGGCTAGCCATGGTAACTAAGACCATAATGGAAGGGTTAAATGGGCAATATTTCAGCATTGTGCCCATGATCGTTGCAGATATGTACCTGGATTTAGAAAAATGTCAACGAGGAGCAAAGCATTTCGAAGGTTTCAATCTGCTACTCCAACTCTGGCTTGTAGAACATCTCCAAAAAGGGGGATATCGACAGGACATCCACCGCCGAATGTGGGATGACAACATCTCTTTCCATCACCCAAAGCGAATGAACTATGTCCCTGACATGTTCGCTCAACCTAAGGATATCGAAGGATGGGTCGAGCTTTTTGATATCTTGACTGAAGAACAGGTTCAATGGATGTTCGAATGGTTTCCAACGGATGAGTTCATCATTCGATCCCGAGACGCATCATTTCTGGTACTGATTGGTCTAAGGGGGATATACCCTTACGTCCCTCTTCGAATTATGAGGTAGGCAGGAAGGAAACACGCCATCCCTACGGTTGAGAAGATGAGCCATCTCCGAGCCGACTTTCAAAATAATGATAGTCCTCACAAGTGCCAAGCTCAGCACCTATGGCACTGCAAGGTTATACTTGAGAAAGACACCATCGAGCTGGACAGGTATCTCGCCGGTTATACCCCTTTCTATCTAGGTTGGTTAGAAGAAGATCTGGGTGTTCAGAGCAAGCCAGGGTACGTCCGAGGTCACATGGTTGTAGATGAAATGGCTGAAGCACAAGTCAAGGTCAACCAGTTGCGTAAAAGGATCCGGGAAAATGAGGATGATCACCACAAGATACATGAGTCCAACAAAAGACTTATCAAGGAATGGAAGGACATGGCTATTAGCCCAACAAAAGGCTAGGATATTTGGAACGAGTTATAATCGATTTGGAAGAAAAGTTCATCAAAAAGGTTGAAGATTGTCAAAAGGTTGAGGGAGCTGCAGAGGGATACTTAGCCAGAACTTATCTGCTGCTGGGACTTCGCGAGCTGGGAAAGCTGTTAATAGAAAGCAGGAATGCCGAATCTGGGGAAGGTCCTTCTGAGACCAAGTAGATAGGAATGTCTTTTTTTCCCAACAATTTAATAAGGCCAATGGCCATTAGTGATTTTTATTCGTCGTTTGTCATTTTGGGATTTGTCTATTTTATTATTAATAAAATGAGACATTTTGCATTTTAAGTTCTCCAAATCAATTTGTCCTAGCTCAGGCACAAAGAGGTCCCCAACTTAGGACACACTTTCATTTTCGCATTATGTGTTTAAATACTGCAATACTCTTTTCATAGTCCTCACTGACTTGGTTACCTTTTGTTTTTTTTTCTTACTTAGTTCGTGCATTCTGGCATCATCAGCCTATCACACCAGATCCAAGGCCCTCCACCTACTCCTACCCCTAGTCCTCCTAAGGGCAAAGACAAAGGCAAAAGTAAGATGGAAGAGTCCAACGACATCAGAAAGGAGAATTTGATTAAACGGGTAGAGGCCAATGATGGCCGAGGTATTCAGGTCCTGCATGAGAACATGTCGCCACTTGAAGAAAAATTGCTGAAGTTTTAGGAAGAACTCGATCAAGTCCGGAATCTGGCAAACTTTTCGTTTTCCCTCAATGTCCCTGACGTCAACCTTCCAAATGCTCAAAAACCCGCACCTCCACAAAATATCCCAAGATAGCAAAATCATCCCACCACTCCCCCAAAGAACCAAACTCTCCCGACACAGTACAATACTTGCCACACCACAAATAACACCCCGCTGCTCATCCCAGAACCTCAAAACCCCACAAAAGACCATTTCCAAACCTATAACAATCCCATCTATGTGGAGACCATGGCCCATTCCACTCCGCCTATCCCACAGGCATCCGAGTCTGATGGAAAAAATTTACTTATCAGGAACCTGGCCGAGGAGATTAAGAAACTAACCAGCCGAGTTCAGGGTGTTGAAGGGACCAAAGGGATTGAAGGGTTGAATTATGAACAACTTTGTATCCAACTTGATGTCAAACTGCCTGAGGGGTACAAACCTCCAAAGTTCGAAATATTTTACGGTACTAGTGATCCGAGAGTCCATCTAAGGACTTATTGTGACAAATTGGTTGGCGTGGGAAAGGATGAGAGAATCTGCATGAAGCTGTTCATGAGGAGTTTGACTGGAGATGCACTGTCTTGCTACATCAGCCAAGACCCCAAGAAATGGTAAAACTGGGTAAGCATGGCATCTGATTTCATGGACAGGTTTAGATTCGACACAGAGAACACACCGCATGTGTTCTACATTCAAAATTTGAAAAAGAAGCCTACAGAAACCTTTAGCGAGTATGCTACTCGCTGGAGGTCCGAAGCCGCTAAAGTCAGACCTACTCTAGAAGAAGAACAGATGAACAAGTTCTTTGTCCAGGCTCAGAACCTGCAGTATTATGAATGGTTGATGATGGTTGAAGGCCACAAGTTCTCTAACATCATCAAATTTGGTGAGCGGATTGAAGAAGATATTAAAAGCGGTATGGTTACAAATTTTGAAGCCTTGCAAGCCACTAACAAGGCTCTACAGTCCAGTGGTGTGTCTAAGAAGAGAGATGTGGGAGCTGTAATGGTTGAACAAAGAACCAAGTCCCCACTCATGTACCAAACCTATCCGACACCTCCACTCACATATCATCCTTCACCCATTTACCAAGCACCCTCACCAAATTACCAAGCACCCCCACCAAATTATCAAACTCCACCACTTTCCTACCAAGCTCCACCACCCACATATCAACCTGCTTCGACCAAATATCCACAACCCGCCCCTGTCTACCATACATATAATTCCCAGCCACCTCATTACCAATCCCCTCATGCATGCCAAAAATTCCCTAGACCTCGTCCCAATTTTGATCTCCGCCCTCCAAAGCAATACACCGCCATAGTCGAGCCATCGACCAGCTATATGAAAACTCAAAGCTACTGGTTATGTTACACCTAACCCCGCTGCCACCCCTGAGAATCCTTCTTAGTGGGTTAACCCTAACAAATCATGTGCATACTATTCCGGCATGAAAGGACACACCATCGAAAATGCTGTTCTCTGAAGGAAAAAATACAGGCTCTCATTGACAACAAGATTACTGTGGCAAAAGACCTCGCCGCAAAAGTTCGCGACAATCCTCTACTAGACCATAAGGGTAAAGGTATCCATATGATTGAAATAGAAGATGATTGGGATCCCGAGGGGTCAATCGGGTTGATCACAGAAGGCGATGACCCAAAGAAACCCGCAGTCACGCTCAAACTAATCATAGTCCAGATTTAGCCATCTGAGGCCGCTGAGGTGAATATGACTATACCATTTGAGTTTGAAGCAGCGCCACCTACAAAGTCACCAGTGGAAATTGAAGTTGAGTCTGTATCTTCAACAAATACACCAGCATCATTCGAGGTCGCAGTCTTGCCACCCCGAACACACATTCCGTTTGAAGTAAAGATGGTTGCACCAATTCCGGTGGCAATGTCAACCATGCCACCCTTCTATTCAAACGTTATTCCTTGGGACTACACAACTGAGGTAAGAAGGAAAGGCAAGGTCAGGTCTGAGAAAGATGTCGCAGAACAGGGTATGACGAGAACTGGTAGGGTCTACACCCCTGAGCATCTGGCCGAGTCAAGCAAGCAGGCCTCCAACTAGCCTTTCCTTATCGAAACAGGTCCCGTTGACCTTTGGAGAAAGATACAGGCTAAGGAGTATTCATTCACCGGCCATCTGAATAAGACACCGACACAAATATACATCATCTCTCTGCTGCAGAATTCTGAAACATACAAAAATGCTTTGTTGAAAGTGTTGAGTGAATCATGTGTGTCAAAAAACATCACTAGTGGGGAAATGGCCAATATGGTAGGCCAGGTACTGGAGAGTCATAAAATCACTTTTCATGAGGATCAGCTACCACCTGAAGGATTGGGGCACAACAAAGCGCTGCACATCACCGTGCAGTGCGAGGATAATTTCATCACAAGAATCTTGATCAATGGAGGTTCTAGTCTTAACATCTATCCGTTGATAACACTCAAGAAATTAGTAAAGGGCTACATGAGATAAAGGATGGGGAGATCAATGTGAAATATTTTGACGGTTCTCAGAGGTCCACCATGGGTGAGATTAGTCTATGTCTACAGATGGGACCAACTTGGTTCAAAGTGGATCTCCAGGTGATAGATGTTTTGGCATCCTACAACCTGTTGTTGGGACGACCCTGTATTTATGCTGCTGGGGCCGTAGCATCTACACTACATCAGACGGTACAATTCGAGTAGAACCACAAAGAGGTGATTATTCATTGTGACGGTAGCAACCCCATTTATAGCCGTCAAACTATTCCGATGATTGACGGGAAAAGGAAGATAGGCGGAGGAATTTACCACCATATTGAACGGGTCAATGACATCGAAAAGGATAAATGATGGGATAACAAGATCGAGATCATCTTGAACTGGAGAGGATATGAGCCAGGTGAAGGGCTCGGTAAGAACCTCCAAGGGATCACGAAGCCCATAAAGCTCAAGGAACATGGCACCACTTGGGGTATGAGTACACCTGGCAGGGATTCAACGACTGGTCGCCACCTTGGCGCAACCCCTATTACCCTTTGGAGCAGCCGATACCTCATCTTGAGCAGACTTTCAAGCAAGCTGACACTATCCACGGTTCAGATGAAGAAGAAGCACTTGCAGCAATGAGGAGCTTGTTTCTACAGAATGATGATATGGATTGCTGTGTTTTCCTCGAGGGGGAGGGGAGGAAGGACCTTCCATTAAGACTGTAATCAAGAGGAAATATCTCAAGAACTGGTCTATCAAGACAATCAAAGCCCGACGAGCCTCGGGGTAGCAAGGCTAAAACAACCATTATTTACTGTTTTATTTACTAAATGATTTTCCTTTTTCTGCATTTTTCAATTCTGCAATAAAGATCTTCAATGTTCAAAATAGTTATTCAATCTATCAGAGTATCTTCTAAATTTCTCTTACAAATCTGATATTTATTGCTATTGTTTTCTCTCATTAATTTATTTATACAACATTACTATTACTTGTCTTGATGAACCGATGATTGTGACATGCAATGAGACAACGCAACAAACAGATGTTGATTCAGATGAAGACGACATACCTGACGAGATTTTCAAAGAAGTTGAGAACTTTGAGAACAGACCTATGTCCAACCTGGATGAGACCGAAATTATCAACCTGGGAGATTCAGAAAATGTCAAGGAGACTCGTATCCGTATTCATTTTTCACCACCAGAAAAGAACGAATACACAGAGTTTCTAAGAGAGTATGAGTACGTATTTGCATGGTCGTATGATGACATGACTGGTCTAAATACGTCTATTGTGGCTCACAAACTGCCAACCAATCCAATGTGTCCACCAGTGAAACAAAAGCTCAGAAAGTTCAAACCCGACATGAGTTTGAAAATCAAAGAAGAGGTTACCAAGCAGATCAACACCAAGGTTCTCAGGGTAGTTGAGTACCCGACATGGTTAGCCAACATTGTGCTAGTACCAAAGAAGGATGGGAAGGTCAGAGTTTGCGTCAACTACCGGGATCTCAACCAGGCCAGTCCGAAAGACGACTTCCCCTTGCCAAAGATACACATTTTGATTGACAACTGCGCCAAGCATGAATTGCATTACTTTGTGGATTGCTTTGCTGGTTATCACCAGATTTGGATGGATGAGGAAGATGATGAGAAGACGACGTTCATTATGCCATGGGGGGTGTATTGTTACAAGATGATGCCATTCAGTCTAAAGAATGCAGGGGCCACCTACATGAGGTCCGTGACAACCATATTCCATGAAATGTTTCACAAAGTGATCGAGGTGTACGTAGATGATGTCATTATCAAATCAACGAAAGTTGCTGATCACATGGAGAATTTGGGGAAGTTCTTCAATAGGTTGCGAAAATACAATATGAAACTGAACCCCGCAAAGTGTGCATTCGGGGTTCCTGCTAGGAAGTTGGTGGGATTTATTGTAAGCCGTCGGGGAATAGAATTGGATCCGTCCAAGGTCAAAGCCATTCAAGAGTTACCGCCACCAAGGAACAAGAAAAATGCGATGAGTTTATTGGGGAGGCTTAATTACATCAGTCGGTTTATAGCACAGTCTACAGTCATCTGTGAGCCAATCTTTAAGATGTTGAGAAAGGATGTTGCGACCAAACAGACCGATGATTGTCAAAAGGCTTTCGATAGAATCAAGGAATATTTGTCAACACCGCCAGTCTTGGTACCGCCTGAGCCAGGTAGACCTCTGTTACTCTACCTTGAAGTATTAGATGGAGCTTTTGGATGTGTTCTGGGGTAGCATGATAAAACAGGAAGGAAGGAACAAGCTATTTATTACCTCAGAAAGAAGTTCACTTCATATGAGGCTCGGTATTCTCTATTAGAGCGTACCTATTGTGCTCTAACTTGGATCGCCCAAAAGCTGAGGTACTACTTCTGTGACGACACAACATATCTCATATCAAGGATGGATCCATTGAAGTATATCTTTCAGAAGCCCATGCCCACTGGAAAGCTAGCCAAGTGGCAGATCCTGCTGAGTGAATTCGACATTGTTTACATGACTTAGAAGGCAGTTAAAGGACAAGCTCTGGCAGACCATCTTGTTGAAAATCCCGTAGACGAAGGATATGAATCCCTGAAAACATATTTTCCTAATGAGGAGGTATAATTCATAGGAGAAGATATTGCAGAATCCTATGATGGTTGGAGGATGTTCTTTGATGGAGCACCAAACTTCAAGGGAGTCAGTATTGGAGCAGTACTAGTATCAGAAACCGGTCGCATTATCCGATATCCGCCAAACTCAAGTTCCCTTGCACCAACAATATGGCCGAATATGAAGCCTGCATCTTGGGGTTCAATATGGCCATTGACATGAACGTTTACGAGCTGTTAGTGAATGGTGATTCAGACTTATTGGTACATCAGGTACAAGGAGAATGGGCAACAAAGAATTCCAAGATACTGTCGTATCTGCACCACGTATACGAATTGAGAAAGAGGTTCACAAAGGTAGAGTTCCGGCACGTCCCCAGAATCCAGAATGAGTTCGCTGACGTATTAGCTACTGTGTCCTCAATGATCCAGCATCCGAACAAGAATTTCATTGACCCTATTCCCATAAAAATCAATAATCAGCCAGCCTACTGTGCCAATATCGAAGAAGAAGAAGACATAAATCGTTGGTTTCATGACATCGATAGGTACTTGGCAAAAGGAGAATACCCCGAGCTTGCAAATTCCACTCAGAAACGCACACTTCGGAGATTTTTCAAAATTGTTTTACAGCCGAGGTATCCTATATAGGAGGACACCTGATTTGGGTTTATTAAGGTGCATTGACGCGAAGGAAGCATCAAATTTGCTAGAAGAAACTCATGCAGGGACCTGTGGCTCACATATGAACGATTTTGTTTTAGCAAAGAAAATTCTCCGAGCTGGTTACTTTTGGATGACTATGGAAACGGACTGCATCCAGTATGTTTAGAAGTTCCACCGCTGCCAGATACATGGGGATATGATAAAGGTGCCTCCAAGTGATCTCAATGCAACAAGCTCACCATGGCTGTTCGCCGCCTGGGGTATGGACGTTATTGGACCAATTAAGCCGGCCGCTTCCAATGGCCACAGGTTCATTTTGGTCGCCATTGACTACTTCAACAAATGGGTCAAAGCAGCCTCCTACAAAGCAGTTACCAAGAAAGTTGTAGCCGACTTCGTCCGCGACCGCATCATCTGTCAGTTTGGTGTTCCAGAGTCAATCATCACCGACAATGGTTCTAATCTCAATAGCAACTTAATGAAAGCTATGTGTGAAACTTTCAAGATCAAACACAGGAATTCCGCAGCATACAGACCTCAGATGAATGGAGCCGTAGAGGCCGCTAACAAAAACATCAAGAAGATACTAAGAAAGATGATAGAAAGGCACAAGGAATGGCATGAAAAGTAATCATTCGCCTTACTGGGATACCGCACCACCGTCTGCACATCAACAAGGGCAACTCCCGATATGCTAGTTTATGGTACAGAGGTTGTTACTCCTGCCGAAGTGGAGATCCCATCTCTAAGAATCATACAGGAAGCTGAGCTCAGTCATGTAGAGAGGATAAGAAGCCGTTATGATCAACTAGCCCTCATAGAAGGGAAGAGAATGAATGCAGTATGTCATGGTCAACTGTATCATAACAGAATGGCCAGAGCCTTCAACAAGAAAGTCAAGCCGAGACGATTCACACCAGGGCAGCTGGTTTTAAAGAAAATCTTTCTGCATCAAGATGAAGCCAAGGGGAAGTTCTCTCCTAACTGGCAAGGTCCGTACATGGTTCATAGAGTGCTGACAGGAGGAGCACTTATACTCGCAGAAATGGACGGAGAAGTCTGGCCCAAGCCAATCAATTTAGATGCAGTCAAGCGCTACTATGTATAATCTTTATGCTTCCTCAATAATGTAATTTGAAATACGCCTGACCTGATTCCCATTTAAGAGGGGATACATAGGCAGCCCTATGGGGTCACAATTCAATAAAAATCTATTTTTTCCCTGTAATTGGAAACATGGGCAGAATTTTGAGAAGGACCCTCAAAATTCTGAATCAAGTTTAGTTAGTCATGGCGCGAGCAGCACTCAGAGGCATCCACCTAGCAAAGTAGGGCAGAATTTTGAGAAGGACCCCCAAAATTCCGCAGCAGAAGAGGTTGCAATGTCTCAAGCCGTGCCACGTCGTCGGTTCATCTAAAAAACTATTCTAGATTATATATTACACTTTTACAAAATCATGCATATTTATTTTTGAAACAACTTCTTTAGCGAACGCTACCCCAATAATACAGACAATATCATCAGATCAAGCCAACGAGCCAAGCAGAGCCAGCGGGAATGCGAACTTACCTTCCCCTTTACAAAACTCACGATCTTTCTTTGGATGTAGGCACGAATTGCAGAAGCCCCAAAATATATTATCCGCTCAAAGCACAGACATCGTTCCTCAAACTCATCGCATACGCCAACATTTATTATCAGCATAAATGATGCTTCATTATCACAATGCTCTACCGCAATTAACACCAGCTAAGAATTTATGTCGTCCTTCCTTGCATATTGCATAAGGCTACCTTTCTGCCTTCCAAGACTAAAGGTTGTCTCCATCTACATCCGCATATTGCATAAGTCTACCTTTTTTCCTTCCGAGACTAAACGTTGTCTCCATCTGCATCCGCATATTGCATAAGGCTACCTTTCTGCCTTGCGAGACTAAATATTGTCTCCATCTGCATCCGCATATTGCATAACGCTAGCTTTCTGCCTTCCGAGACTAAACGTTGTCTCAATCTGCATCCACATATTGCATAAGGCTACCTTTCTGCCTTGCGAGACTAAATGATGTCTCCATCTGCATCCGCATAGTGCATAAGGGTACCTTTCTGCCTTCTGAGACTAAACGATGTCTCCCATTTACTTTTCAAAAGCAACCCCTGTCTCTATCATTTGCTTCCTTTCGGGCTTAGTCTTGCCCTTTTTAAATTCGCAAGACTAAGCTCTGTCTTGTCAGCATCATGCTATTACATCTTCATGGGCTGAAATATCGTCAACCTATCCAAAGGCGTCATCTTTCAGAGGCACTATATTCATAGCACGAGAACACCATGTCATGTCCTGAGGATCTCATTTTATCATTTTGTATATCATTATTCAAATGCGTCATGGTTTGGTGGCACCATCCTCATGGCCCGAAAACATCATTTCATGGCCTGTGAATCCCGCATCAAGCAATTCATGGCCCAGGACATCATTTTCTAAAGACGTCATCCTTAATCGTACAAAGACAACATCCATCGTCCAACGTGAATTTGCATCATGTTTAAATTACGCACAGTATACGCTTGTATTGTTTCTTTGCAGGTAGTCCGGCAAGCGACAACCATCCAGGTGGGAGCGGTTCCGCTCCAGGTCTCCTAACTATTCCATAAGTCGTTTTCCCATCTAACCCTGTACTTGGCGTCCGTTCTTGTAAAATTTCAAATGCATAATTCACCGATGACCCCGGAACTACATACGGCCTGATTCCTGTAAGACCAGGGATATGTAGGTAGCTCAGGAACCAGGGTGGTGCCTGAAGCTTTCAAGCTATTTCCACTCAGTCAAAATTTGCCATCATATCTTTACCCGAACTCTTCCATCCTTCCCAAGTAAAGAGGGGCAGCTGTTAATACCCAATTTTTATCAAATTATTTTTTAATTTGTATATACACCTCCAAGACAGCTCTTTATAATAACTGGTATTTTTTTGAGATTTCATCATATTTTATTAAATCCTTTTTCCAATTTATTTAGTATTTTATATTCAATAATTGTTCATAAATTGTATTATAAAGAATTTCAAAATATTTCCCAGTCAGTATATATCATTTTTAATCCTATTGGGATTTAATTATATCACAAATTAGCCAACTTGGCATTTTTTGACCATAATTACAATAACTTTGCAACTATGGCCTAATTGTACATTTTCTACCACATAAATCAATAATTATTTCATTTTATATTTTTTCGTACTCATTAATTACCTGAATTTCATTTATCTAGCATCAATTTCAGTTTATATGATTACTAGCTATTTTATTTAATTACTTATCTATTTCAGTGGGTATTTAACTAATAGCCATTTTTAATTTCGATTCTAACCTAATTCTAACCCAACCCATCAAATTTCATAATAACCCAATCCCATACCCAGCCCAAATCAAATACATACCCCGCCCAACCCCGGATCTATCTGAGTCGCTGATCAAATTAGATCAACGACCCAATCCCACTTACCATAATTAAACCCTAGAGACTACCTCCTCCGACCCCTCATTTACAAACCTCTCAATTCTCTCTAGTTCTCTGTAGAACCTTCCCTTATCTCTCTACCTCCAATGGAGTCTGTTCGTCTTCTCCGGCTAATTACCTCACCGAAAACCGTGGTCTTTCACTATCTCTTGGTTATTGCTTCACCCTACACCGGTCTAGGGCACCCTAAGCCCCTTAGGCGAGCCTGAAGTGGTTCAGCTCCTAACTGTGGTCTCTCATTCCATCTTCCGGTCTCCTCCGACCATTTGAGTAAGAGCCATGGCTTTTCCGGCTAATGATGGAAACATCTTCAAGGTTTACCTTGTTTTTAAATTCTCTGAATCCCTAACCCCTTGTAGTTTTCGATTTTTCTTTTAGATCTGACTTAGATCTGTGTATATTATGGGCTCTTTATTATTTTCCTTAAAGGTTTTTCGATTTCCTCTAAAATAACGATTCGTCTTCAACTTGGGTTTCTTAACCCCTTTCAGAACGCTTTCTCTTCTGATTTTGTACTAACCTATGATTCTCAGTATAATTTTAAATGTTTGATTAAGAATTATCTCTTTACTTGAGTTATTCTATTAAGAATCCCATTTTTAGGGTTCTGAGTTCATCTTGGTTGCTGTGTTTAGTTGATCTATGTGTTTCTCATAAACATCCTACGATTCTGTGATTTTTACTTATGTTTGCTTGATTAGGGTTTTTGTGTTCGACTATTCCTTAGTATATCATGCTCTATACGAAACCCTAACTCATATCCGGTAATGTTCTTCCTCATGGTTCTGATTCTAGCTTATTAGCTGCTTATTCTCATGGTGCCATGATAAATCAGTGTTATCTTCTCTGTTTTTCTTAGAACTATGATATTTTCCTTAAAGATATGATTCTATGTATCTTCCTTATAACTCCTTACTAATCTTGCATATCTGTGTGACACTTGCCTTATTTGATAACTAATTCCCTGTGATTACTAATTTTCAGAATTATTTTCTACCTTCTGTTATGTATAAGTATGCTATCAATTAATTATACACTTTCCTTAATTTATATATCCTGTACCTAGCCTTAATCACATGCCCTATTCTTTACTACGCTTTGTGCGATTAAAATCAGTGTTTCAAATGAGTTCTCTTTCATTCTTTACTACTATGGCATCCGTTTGAACTATGACTCCTTAATTGTAGGGAGTATTGGTATTGATTCGATCCTAATTGTGTTTATTTCCATAATTATACACTTTACTTGATTCCTTTTCTTTTGTTACCACTATTTGTTACCGTTTGGGTATGATTCCTTAACTAAAGGAAGTTTGTATACTAAATTAACTCTAATTGATGATTATTTCTATAATTACTACTGAACTGTTATTTTTACCTTATTCCTCTGCCTGCTTTTCAAAAACAATTTATACTCTATTCATACACACACAGACACACGAACGAACCTGTTCAAAAATCTCTCTCATAATTCAAAATACTTTCTGCTCTTCTTTCTGTGCTAATTACCACTACTCTAGGTTAGCCGGCTGCAAGCCAAGGCTCGCTATTGTGCATTCTCCTACTTTCATGTTTGTGTTATTGCTTTTTTCACTTCGCTGGTATGTCCTAATTTATATTTCAGTCTTCAAACCAACATGTTTCCTTACTGTTGTGATTCAACATGCTTCTAATTTGCTTACTTGTTTTTCAGTATATATCTAGGATCCTAAAGTCCCCTCTGCATGTTTAAATTAGGCTTCATCTATTTCTGTACACTTAGCACCTTCTTCTTACATGCCTATGACTGGTACATTAGTTTAACCATGGACATAGGTGTTAATCTGACCTAGCACTATACCCCTAATCCTCTAGACCCTTAGAAGTTCCTGATTGCATGTCTGTGTGCTTATTTGCCTGCTGTATGTGTGCCCTTACCTGCTCTGTATTTATCCCTAAACCCCATTACCCCTGTTTGTGATTGTTGGACCATCCTTGGTCCTTTTATGATGTTAATTGTCATTTCCTTCTTCAAAAAAACTATTTTCTCACTTACTATTTCTCAAACTGTTCCTTACTTAAATCCTTTTAAAAAAATCACTCTCACACACTCTTATAAGTCTAAGTTCAGCCCCCTTCGTGTGAGCACATCTTTGGGGACCCTTTGAGTACCCTCTGAACTCTGACACACAAGACTAGGGATTTCAACACTGCACATGTTTCAATATTTTGGCTATGTCTGGGTGTGAGCACTGCCCGGGAGCCCTTGAGGTCCTTAGGGAACTCTTGACACATTTGGATTATGAAAAGGCTATGCAATACCATAAGGTAGTGAGATTTTGAAGATCTGTGCCTAATTGAAGTCTCCCTATAGAAGTAACTTCTTATTTTCCTTTAAGTTGTGTAATTCATAATTCCCTGGCTTGTAATAATCTGTAAACAACTCAGGGGATGGATAGTGAAAATGGAGGGGTGGCTACGTATGCATTAGCTATCAAAGGGATAGAAATCATGCTATTAGACTTTATTTTCTATCTGTGCAATAGAGATCATGTTTTAGGCCCATGTGTTAAAAAACCATGTTGTTTGACTTTATCTCTTATTTGTGCAATAGAGATAATGTTTAGGCTCATGTGTTAAAATTCATGCATTAGAAATCATGTTTATTAGGTCTCATGCCTATTGTTTCAACATGTTCATGTTACTTAGAAAATTCTGCTAATGAATGGTATCTTCTAATGTCATGTTCCACACTGTCATGTACACTTAGAAATCTTGCCTTAGGCTAAAAAACATAAAAATAAATATTCATCTTTTGAAATCCTGATTAATACTGAGCATTGAGAAATCATGCTTAGGAATTCTGCATACGCATCATTCTGCATCTCTACCTATGCATTAGATATCATGTCATAGGGCCCTAATCACTCAACTACCTTTAGTCTAATTACTAAGTATAAAGGTATAATGACCTCACTCATTTTTTCTCTAAAAAATAACTGGTAACACTTATGTGTTCTGAATAACCTAGAACAACATGTTTAAGTAATAGCCACAACAGTTCCTTTAAATAATTCTGCTAATATACACTGCCCTCGCCTAAGCAAGCATTAGGTAACTAACCCCCTTTTTAGAAATTAGAAATCTTTCTTTCTTGTGTGTGCTGTTTAATGCTAATAGGTCTTTCTTTTAAAAAAACAGTAGGCAAACTGATTAAGAGAATGTTTTTCTTGAGTGACAAAACAAGTCTTCCAGTCTGTTTATCCTCTGAATTTAACTAGATACCATGTATTAGGATCCTAATTCCATCATTTCCCTTATATGTGTTTGAGTCGTGCTTATTATATGCATTATCTGTGGAGGTAAATATGAGCCTGCTATATGCTCCTATGTGTTTCCCACTGACAGCAGTCTTATATGTTCCTTGCTTGTCGCCTTAGAATCTTACCCCTTTAAACCTGAGGGTCTACCTAGTACCTACCTTTTAATACAGTAGTCCTAACCTCCTCCAGGACTGATAGGATAGGACGGATAGTAGCACGCAATAGAATTCGTGACCAACATGCGCTTTAATCACCTTTACGGGGTGGGAATGGTAGAATATGGATATGATGACCGGTGCGCTAATACCACGTGTAGCCCCTCTTCGAGGAGTGATTACCGGGTATTGCATTGATGTGATCCATATTATTATAAACCTAGGACACCTTTTATATGCTTATCTTGTAATCTTTTCCAAAGTCTAACCTCTTTTACTATATTTTCAAACATTTGTATGTTTAAGACTTAAATCCCTCTTATTTGAGCCTTTACTTGTTATTCTCTATCTGCACAAATTCACGAAACGATTCGGCCGGAACCAGACGTGTGGATCCTTAGGGGTGCCTAAAACCTTCCCCTTAGGATAATTTCAAGCCCTTACCCAAGTCTCTGGTTAGCAACGTAGTTATAATTGAACCCCTTAGGTGTCCTAACGCACCCTTAAAATTGTTAGGTGGTGACTCATCAAAATATGCAAACCCTTTTCCCAAAAGTAATGAGTTGTCCCCACCAATTTCATAAGCCCGATCTCCACGAGGAAAAAGGGGGTGTGGCAGTGACCCGTCCCATGTTTTGGACTTCATCACGGTTCAGCTCGAGGGTGATATGTCTTATGAGGTAGAGCCAGTGGCTATTTTGGGTCGTCGGATCAGAAAGCTAAGGTCTAAGGATATAGCTTCAGTGAAGGTTCAGTGGAGAGGACAGTCGCTGGAGGATGCCACCTGGGAGAAGGATCGGGAGATGCAGAGCAAGTATCCTCACTTATTCTAGACTCCAGGTATATTTCTACACCCGTTCGAGGACGAACATTTGTTTAAGATGGGGAGGATGTAACAACCCGGCCGGTCGTTCCGTGAGATTAGCCCCGTTTCTGCCGTTTCCACTTTATCATATGTTGCTTAGCCTATTTATGTTGTGTTGGGTCGGTTGGTTCGGGTTCGGAGTGGTCGTGGTCGTGGTGAGAACTGAGACACTTAGTCTCTTAAATTGGCTTAATAGTTGGAAAAGTCAACTGAGAGTTGACTTATTTGTAAACGACCCCAGAATGTAGATTTTATGGCTCATATAGCTTCGTTAGTTGATTTGGGACTTATGAGTGTGCTGGGAATGAAGTTTTGATTTCTGGTGTAGAATTAGGCTTGAATTGGCGAAAGTTAGTTTTTGGCGATTTTCGGTCGGTAGGGGAAAATAGGCTATCAAGGTCGGAATAGAATTCCGGAAGTTGGAGGAGGTTCGTGTTGTCATTTTGGATATATGTCCAAATTTTCAGGTCAATCGGATGTGTTTTGGATGGTTTCAACATCCTTGGCGAAATTTAGAAGTTTCAAAGTTCTTAGGCTTGAATTTGATGTGATTTTGGTGTTTTTGCGTTATTTTTGGTATTTCGAAGGATCGACTAAGTTCAAATGAGGTTAAGGGATGTGTTGGTATGTTTGGTTGGGGCCCCGAGGGGCTCGGGATTGATTTTGGATGGTTAACGGAGGTTTGGACTTATGTAATTGCTGCAAAGCTGCTGCTGCTGTCATTTTAATTGTGTGGCCGCACTTGCGGATGTGGAGCCGCAGGTGCAGTTCTTCCGAAGCGGAAAGAAATGCGCAAATGCAGAATTTTGGCAGCTCAATGAGGGACCGCAAATGCGGATGTGGGACCGCACCTGCGGAGTCGCATGTGCAAAAATTGGGTGGCAGGTGCGGACTTTGGACTTTAAGTGACTTTTCGCAGATGCGCACCTGGGACTGCAGGAGCGGGTCCGCAGGTGCGAGATTTTGGCCG
Source organism: Nicotiana knightiana (assembly GCA_005239525.1). Lineage (NCBI taxonomy): Eukaryota > Viridiplantae > Streptophyta > Magnoliopsida > Solanales > Solanaceae > Nicotiana > Nicotiana knightiana. The sequence continues at coordinate 32,394 of ML376221.1, read as the reverse complement.
CAACTGCGGTTTAACTGGCAGGAAGTATAAATATTTTCCTCCGCGAAATTTTTGCATTTTACTTCATTTTTGCATGCGGGTTGAGTCAATTTGGGAGTAATTTGAAGGAGTATTTCGAGTGTCTTCTGCAGAGGTAAGTTTCGCGGACTATTAACTCGATTCTATGTTGTTATGTGACGGATTAGGCTTGGAATTTGTTGATTAAATGGTGTAAATTGGGGGTTTAGGGCTTGGAAAATTGAGACTTGTAATTAAGGAATTTAGGGGTTGTTTGTGGTCAGATTTTGATGCATTTTATATGCGTAGACTCGGGAAAGGATAAGGATTCTTGTGACGTGGTTTTTATCGAATTTTGAGACGTTGGTCCGGGACTCGGGTTTGGCCAATTTCGGGAATTGTGCCTAAAATTGATAGTTTTCGATTGAGCCTTGTTCATTTAGCGTATATTGATGATGTTAATCTGGTTTGGTTAGATTCGGAGAAAGCGGGAACCGATTCGAGGGGCAAGAGCATCGTGGATTAGTATTTTGGCCTAGGTGGAGGTAAGTAATGGCTACAAATCTTGTCCTGAGGGTATGAAACCCCGTACGTCATATTTCTCACTATTTTTAGAGTCGCGCACACGCCGAATGACGAGTTTGTGGCGTGCACTGATTCATTTTTTGGATTTGGACTTGGTCCTCTCCGTGCCAACTATTGAGTTGCATATTTTACTCTAAATCATATGTTAAATCGTGTTCTAAAAACTATTGCTATATTTGGGTTGTAAGCCATGTTTGGGGTCTTGTGCCAACTTGTTTAGACCCCTTGGGGGCTTTTTAATGCTATTTCCTCATTGTGTTGACTTATGATTTACACTCAGTCATGTTATGTTTAACTGATTTCGAAACTCAGCTTTATTTACACTATTTTTGAGTCGAGTACCCCGTTTTACTGATACGCCCGAGAGGCTTTTGGGTGTTGCTGAGTGAGTGAGGCCGAGGGCCTGATTGTGAGGATATCATATGCCACGAGGTGTCTTGATATTAGCGCTTGGGATGAAGGAGGCCTTCTGGAGTCTGCACACACCCCCAGTGAGTGCAGGTACCTACTGAGTGCGAGTGCCGAGTGACGAGTGATCGGGAGGCATGAGCGACAGTATGGTTTCCTGAGGGGTTGATATTGAGTGACTATGAGGTATGATGAGTGATGTTCTACCCGAGGGGCGATTTATGATTCATGTTTTGGCCCGAGGGGCTATTTATGATTTATTTCATTTTACACTAAACTCTTCAGGTATTTTTATTCCTGAAATTGTTGGAAAACACATTTTTTTAAAGGATCTTTTTTACTGAAGTTGTCTTTTAAAGCATGTTGATTNATATATATATATATATATATATATATATATGTACACAGTTGGAAATAAAGGATATGCTTATTGTGAACTGATGATTTGATCTTATGTATTTCTTACTGCTTAGATATGATTTATTTTCATTACTACTGAGTTGGCGTACTCACATTACTCCTTGCACCCCTGTGTGCAAATACAGGTGCTGGTACCGATATTCAGTCATTTCTTTCCGTGCGGAGCCGGAGTCGGGACTTATTTTGTACTTAGTTCTTCGTTCCGAGATTTTGTATTATGACAGTAGAATTTTGGTATTATCCTTGGATGCTCATCACATGTTGGCTCCGGATCTTGGGGATAGTTGTACAATTTTTAGCTGTTTGTTTTCCTTAAATGTTGGAAATGAGTTGGAAATTTTGGAAGGAAACTGTAACTATATGATTATTGGCTAGCCTAGTTCCACGATAGGCGCCATTACGACCGGTTTAGGATTTGGGGTCGTGACAAGTTTCTTATTGTTGTGAACTTGAATATTGAGAATCATTGCTATATTTGCTTTGTTTTCCCCTCGTTACACTATTTCTCTTTGTGCTTGGCATTCCCATCAGTGGCTACTTCCTATGAGTGATTTTTACCATTCTTGTGATTTAAGTTCTTGTATTGATTTACTCGTCGCATTTGGCATTTCTGTCTTTCGTTGCTTTTGTGCTTGTTGCGGAAATGTACGATGTTTTCTGTCGTGTTCTAGTTGTTCTCTTTGTTGGCTGCATTGCATATTTAAATTGGGACTACAGACGTATTCCGAGAGCTTTCTCCCTATACTGGATTGCATATTTAAATTGGGACTACAGATGTATTTCGGGAGCTTTCCCCTATACTGCATTGCATATTTAAATTGGGACTATGCACGTATTCCGGGAATCTCGTCCGTAGTCCCAATTTAAATATGCTATGCAGTACAGGGGGAAAGCTCCCGGAATCTCGTCTGTACTCCCAATTTAAATATGCTATGCAGTACAGGGGGGAAGCTCCCGCAATCTCGTCTGTAGTCCCAATTTAAATATGCTATGCAGTACATGGGGAAAGCTCCTGGAATCTCGTATGTATTCCCAATTTAAGTATGCAATGCGGTGAATACAAGATACAATTTTTTTATTTAAAACAGTTCAGGAAAAATCACAGGCAAAAATATGGATAAAACTACCTAACATGGTACATATAGTAATAACTAGGGAACATTCAAGTACAACATGTAGGCATGCTATTTCCTAATCTAAACTACATAATCGGTACATGAATCAGTGAAAATTAGACTGCAAAGATTTAAGTCATGGAGGGAAAGATGAAGTTTTAACAGTAATGGCCCGTGTATGTACTCATCACCTCACGCACACGGTGCCCAATCAACATAAAACAGTATTTAAAATAGCCTAGGGGAAGTCCCCAACATAGAGTTAGGCAAGCCACATACCTCGACTGTGCTACTCAACTCAAAACCACGCTCTTGCCACGAGTATCCGACACCGAATGGCCCAAATCTATTCAATTGGATTGCATAATGTAAATATCACTTTTAAGGAATCAAAATAGCTAATAGGTTTGAAGCTAATACACGAAATTAGGAAAATCGCCCAAAAAGTCCCCCGGGCCCACGTCTCAGAATCGAGTGAAAATCACAAATTTTGAACACTCATTCACTCACGAACTCAAAGAAAGAAGAATCATCGAAAACCAACGACAAAATCCTATTAAATTCTCGAATTTTCTACTTAAGGAAACTTCTTCCCATTTGCATGATTTTTCACCTAAATCCCTTAATTGCATGGAAGAAATGGCCATAGATTAATGATATACAAAGGGAATAGGATTAGGAATTGTTACCTATGAAGATAAGACTCAAAACTCACTCCAAATCACCTACACTCGAGCTCCAAATGATTTTAGAAGTAATGAAATTCAAGCCCTCGAATCTGATATATCTGCTCAACGATTTCCGCACCTGCGGAATATCCATCGCATGTGCGAAAACCCAATAAAAGGCCTGGGGCCGCACCTATGGTCAATTGGCCGCATTTGTGGCTCAGCACCTTCAGAAACCCAACTGCACCTGCGAGGACTAGGTGACTTGGCCAAGCCCGCACTTGCGTGCCCCTCGTCCGCACCTGCGGAATGTCCATCGCAGGTGCGAGACACCAGAACCAGGAATGGTTCAACTGTTCTTCCCTGTTCTAAATTCACCCGTTGAGCATCTAAAATATCCCTGAGGCCCCCGGGGCCTCAACAAAACTTACCAACCAGTCCTAACACCTAATCAAAACTAAGTTGAGCCTCCAAAACACATCACATAACACTAAAATCATCAATTATACATGGATTCCAGCCTAAGCAGTTATGAAATTTTGAAACTCCACAACCGATGCCAAAACACCTCAAAACTAGTCCGAATGCCCTCAAATTTTACACACAGGTCACAAATAATACAACGGACCTACAGCCACTCTCGGAATTCCATTCCGAGACCGATATCAAAATTCCACCTATCGGCCGAAATCGCCGAAATACTAATTTTCGCCAATTCAAGCCTAAAGCTACTACAGACCTCGAAAGCACATTCCGGACACGCTACTAACACCGAAATCACCCAACGGAGCTAACGGAGTCGAAGGAACCCCATTTCGGACCCGTCTTCCCACAGTTCAAAATATGGTCTGATTTCTAAAGCTTAAACTCACACAGAAGGACTATGTGTCCAAAAACCCTCCGAATTTCACCACTCAATGTTCCAACAAGTCCCAAAAATAGAAATAGTCATGGGGACCGGGGCGCTAACTCTCAAAACGACCTTCTGGGTCGTTACACGTATTCCGAGAGATTTCCCCCTGCATTGCATGACTAATTCTAAACTACGGGACAAAATCCCGATTGTTTTATATTGATGAAAACTATGTCTGGAAGACCATTATTGAAAAGTAAAGTTTAAAGGCATTTACCTTGAGTGAAACTATCACGACCCAAAATCCATAAGGTCGTGATGGCGCGGGACATCATTGTCGGGCAAGCCAATCATTAATTAATTGAAACAATTTTTTGTTTTAACATTTATGAAAATTATTTTCTTTCACTTGTTTACATGTTAACTAAATAAAATCGGTTAAGTAAAACAATGGTTTGAATATTACACTTTAGCAAATATATCCCAACACACCCCAGAACCCGGTGTCACTAGTACATGAGCAATTTCTATGAATTTTATAATTTCTACAAAGCTTTTCCGAAATACAAGTGGACAAAGAAATTAAAGTAATGTAATACAGTTTGAGGGAGACTCTGTCAGTTGCGGGTCGCCTCCGGATGATGCAGATCACCTAAGTATCCAATCCTCCACATCGCTATGAATGTACCTGTGCAATAAAATGCACAACAAGTGTTGCATGAGTACAAAAATAACGTGTACTCAGTAAGTCGCCCGCCTAACCTCAGAGAGGTAGAGACGAGAGGACAAATTAGACACTTTCTAAAGGTCAATTTACAATATTCAAGTGTGACACTAAGCATGACTATCATAGGCAATTTATTAAAATGAAGAATAAATATTATCAACTCCGTTCACATTTAACACTTTATCTCTTCGTCGTATTAATAATAATAATCAACATGGGTAATTTAATCAAATAACAATTTATCAACGGGAAGGAAAAACTTCTTCCAAAATATTTAATAACTTTAAATCTCTGTCATTTCAATTGACAATTAAAATTCCAGGCTAGTAATAAGGAAAAAATCATGCAGCTACGCAGTTAAAATCATGCGCAAGCAATGTCGAGGGTCGAACGATGCAGACCAACAATAATAAAATGTGCACTGCCGAGGGTCGAACGGCTCGAACCATAGGTTCATCTATCTTCCCCGCTCGTGAATCGATCATGCGACGCAGATATACATACAAATAATAAGGCTAGCCTGCTCACGAACCATACTTGTGACTCATGTGCTCATATGTACACATATCCACATAATAAATCCGTATTTTTATCAAGAAAGCAGTTTTCTCAGGAAAGTGATAAAATTCTTCTTAAAGGAACATGAAATAGAGCTTTGAATCTTCGTTTTGAAACTCATTTTCCAAGTTTAATGATATTCCATAATATAACCCTATCAGGTATATAATTATCCACGGAGGAATCAATTCACTTTCTAGACGATTAAGAAAATGAACTCTAGTCTTGTTTAGCTATTCAATTATGATTTCGATTATAATAGAAGTTTAATATTATAGGCAGGATCACAGGTACAACACGTAAGGTATGCTAGTGGGTCCTAGACTACCCGGACATGGCATAATAGTAGCTACGCACGGACTCCCCTCACCTCATGCGTACGTAGCCCCCGAAGATAACAACACATACTTAATTAATTCACCTAGGGGGACAATTCCCCCTCACTAAGTTAGAAAGGAGACTTACCTCGCTCCGAAGTTCTATAACCGGCTTCCAAGCCCTTCGGACGACTCCAATGGACGCACATCGCCTCAAAACTATCCAAATAACGGCAAACCAATGAAAACATACTCTAATACTTGCAACAATTCAAAATTATGTAATTTTCCAACCCCGCTTAGTGAAATGACCAAAATGTCCTCGGGCCCACGTGCCCGGAATCCAAAATTTCTCGAAGATATAATCTACCGATAGCTCCACTAGTTCAAATATACAATTTACTCTACATTCCATGCTCAATTCGTGGTAGAAATCCAAATTACAAATTTTTAGGTCTTTCCTCAAAAATTCTATTTTCCTACTAATTTCCACGTCTAATTCATGTATAATCCTTGTATTTAACTTAAAAATGGGAGGAATTTACTTACCTTGCAATGCATAATGAAAATCCCCCTTTGAGGCATCCCAAAATCGCCATGCCAAGATGAAAATAGGAGAAATGAGCCAAGAATCCAGTTTAAAATGATACACTCCCCAGGCATCCTTCTGTACGATCGCACAACATCAACCGCGATCGCACAAGAAAAATCCCAGAAGCCTACCAGAACACCATGTGAGATCGCACAGTCATAGCTGCGATCACACAAGCCAAAACATGAAGCCTCATATTTTTCCTCTGTGCGATCGCACAACAATAGCTGCGATAGCATAGACCAATGCAGCAGCCCCCATAATCCTCCTCTGTGTGATTGCATACATACAAGTGTGATCGCACAAGCCAGATTACCAGCCTCCGCGGTCGCACCACTAGGGATGTGATCGCACTAAACCCCCAAAAACACCAGAAAAACAGCAGCACAAAAACACTTGAAAACAACCTGGAACCACCCCGAAACACACCCGAGGCCCTCGGAACCCCATCAAATCACACGACTCAGTCCCATAACCTCACACAGACTTAGTCGAGCCTTGATATAACCTCAAACAACATCGAAATCACGAATCGCACCCAAATCCCAACTTTATGAACTTGAAATTTCAAACTTCCACATCTGATGCCGAAACCTATCAAATCACGTCCGATTGACCCCAAATTTTGCACACAAGTCATATTCGACATTACGGACCTGCTCCAACTTCCGGAATCGCATTCCGACCTCGACATCAAAATTTCCACTTCTGATCGGATTTCTCAAAAACCTTCAAATTTCTATCTTTAGCCAAATGACTTCAAAATGACCTACGGACATCCAAATTCACTTCTGATCGCGATCCCAACTCCAGAATCACCATATGGAGCTATTCCCATACAAGGAATCCCAAACGGACATCAACATCACTGAAATGCACTTCAAGCCAAACTTAGGACATTTCATTAAAATGCTGACTTCCACAATATACATCGAAAAGCTCCCGGGTTATCCAAAACTCGATACGGAAATACGTCCAAGTCCGAAGTCATCATACGAACCTGCTAGAAGTTTCAAATCCTAATTCGGAGGTCGATTACTCAAAAATCCAATCTTAGTTGATTCTTCCAACTTAAAGCTTCTGAAATGAGATTTTTCTTTCCAAATCAACTCTAAACTTTCCGAAATTCAATTCCGACCACACCTACAAGTCATAATACTTGAAATGGAGCCGCTCACGACTTCAAACCAATGAACGACGCGGTAAAGCTCAAAACGACCGGTCAGGTCGTTACATTCTCCCCCACTTAAACAGACGTTCATCCTCGAACGTGCTAAGAAATGCTCTGGAGTTATCCGAAATCACTGTTTAACACCCCGAGCACCTGCCCGTGCTACCACAACCCAGTTGAGTACATTAGCGTGATCAAATATGAAGATTTATTCTTTTATCCATATAATAAGTTCAGAATCAAGTTCAAATACGTGAAACTTCTTTGTCAGGCCTAGTTCTAATATATAAACACCATATCAACCACCACACGATATACCCGAACATGACTACATACCTTTGCTGAATTAGCACCATGCACCGCAAAATTCATCATCTAACCACAATGACGCTCCCTAAACCTAAATAGCCAAATACCACGAATCTGATGCTCTCAATGCACCTCATGATATATATTCATACATCCTGCTATAATGCTGACGATACCACCACAACGAAGGAGATGTGTAGAAATTCATACCCAACTGCAGAGTTAACAAATCATTGAATAACTCATCTTGACTCGAATCATCACACCATTAAGAACCTGAATAGTGGTATTTGTTCTTTAATATACACTTCACATAACCTTATTACACTGATCCCTTATCCGATAATCTCGCCTCACCCAGTGTGAACTGCTTAGACAACAAATCAGCCCAAACATGACCAACAGCCTCACATGATATCGCATCGCACCGATAGGCCATAACTCGAACATGATAGATAAGAAATGACTCAGCAAGGGACTATTCAACTCACACAACTAATATGAACTTTTCTCAAAAAATAGAAAGTAAAACATAAGAAAAATAAATATATATTAACCCTTCTCATTATCACACTGTTGCGGCGTGCAACCCGATCCAAATAACATACCCGTGGTGGCGTGCCACCCGATCCCATCATAAAAGTCACATAAGGAAATACATACGGAGCTGAATTGCTCACTATTACGCATTACCGAATATCAGTCACAAGCACGTTAAGTGCATAATACCATCATGGAGAGACTGATAAAGCCGCATGCTACAAAACTCAAGCACAACTGAGGTGCGATATATATATAAACACTCTGGATCTCAAGAGCTATCCTGCTCACATAAAATCCCCACTACGCGGGACCTCAACACATAGGAAATTATCAAGCTGTTTAACAACTCACACGACACAAATCACAATATCGTATGAATTTGATGAAGACGGAGCAACATCTGCTCTTCTACTACCTTTCCATGAAAAGCGCTCTACTGAAATGAACATGCCTGGCTCATACGGAGCCCATAATCATATTTAATTCCATCCACAAATATAGAGTCTACTTGGCTCGCAGAAAACTAAGGTAATAGCTTTTACCTGGTCCATATTAACCCACCTTCTCTCATAATACGCAAGAACAACCATCATAGCCGGGAAAATCACCCCACAATCCATAACCAAATGAACTGAACGCCTTCCAAGCATAAATTCTCAATTAAGCAATATTGCACTTCTTTAAACTCAGTCCAAATCCTCAATCCATCAAGTGACTACATGTCACACTTTATACAATCTTTTTGCGGCCATGCTTCCACGACCTTCCACACAACGCAACAAGTATGCCCATCCATAACACTGACAAAACTAAGGCCGCTTACTCTGAACTTTCGAATCACTTTTTCTTGCTCATTCAAGCTCATGACGTCCTTGTCAACACCGAATCGCAATTTCGATTCTTACTCCCAGTTACATACTGCCTACCGCACCTAACATGGCAATATGAGGTAGCGCAAGAATTCCATCATAACTTCTGAACCACCAAGAAGGTGAACACTTCATCATATAGAAACCATTTACTTAACTCAATTCAAGAGTATCATCTCAACACACGAGTGAATTCCCACAATCACTTAACATGAAAATCCTTAAGTAGTAGTCTACACCACCATAACCCTTCCGGGATCTGCCTATTCTTGACATGCCATATCACTCAAATGCTCCCACATGAAATCCATTACGACGACTGACAAGCCCCGCACACATCGTCACAAACCACATGCATAACTTAATCACATCGAAGGAACTGATCACTGACATAAGTGTGCCATTTCAACCATGCTAATCAATCTATTTTCTTTTGATCATCTTCGCTTGCCTCAGGAATAATAGAAACTTCCTCCAACTCATATCAAACTCAACCCTCACTCATCCCGAGTGACCTTGATTCACGAGACTATGCTACCTAAATCATGCAACCCGTCTCATACCCTCCTGATAGTCTTTTTACAATTCAGAGTTTATTTCTCTCACTCCTCCAATACTATCATGCACGCTGAAACATATCATAGAACATTCATACTATCTTCCTTTTTCTCAGAAATTACTCTGCAAAAGCTTGATTCTCGATCATACTGCTTCCTGAAACCCTTAAACGCCGCATTCTTAACTGTTGAACTCACTAGGACCGCTATTGAGAGTCACCCACTCTGACTGGCCCCGAATACAATCAACTCCAAGGCTCTTCTAGAACATGAACACCCTTTTCATTAAAGCACGTGACTGAGTCACTACCCTAACAACTCGCCTATGCCTTAAGTAAAATTCTGAATCTTCCAAAGCCTAGCCCTGGCCCGACAGGGCCAACTTTTGCACACATTTATCAAATCCCACGCACAATCACCATTTTACTCCTTTCCCTTAGCTGTAATAACTTGCCAACACCCCGAAAATCCGCAACCCTATGATAACACAATCCTGCAACCTAACTGTAGATGGTGGGACTCCCCAAATTAGCCCGTAGCTACTCCTTGCACCATTCTAGACCCTGCCGAGATCCTTTCTCGTTTGATAACATGATCTTTCTCAACCAATCCGTCCAATTCTTCCACATTCTCTTGGTATCACTCCCTAAATACTCAAATTCTCTATCATCATTCACACATTCTGCCTCCTACCGAATAGCCACTAGAACTCTTCACAGAGACCTGCCGATCATGCCACCGCTAACCTATTCACAGGAGATAACCCACCTGTGGAAATCACCCGTGGACACCTTCCAACAACACTGAAATGCACGCTCTCTGCGACTTCAATACCCCATCCTACGCCCTGCATCGTTTACCAACTTTACTAGTCCGTCCGCTCCTCATGGACATCCATTAAATGTGTGATAGTATCTTCAAATTCCAAGCTATGCTATCGCTCCCCCACTTTGCGACTGCTCGATTTCCGGTTCTTACACCTGGCCTCCAAGAAATGGAACCACCGCCGAGCCACACTTCAGGATCATTCTCTGTAGCTCTCAAACCAGCAGATCACCACGACTTCAAACTCTCCGAAGATCACCTTTCTCCAGCTGCCTTCATTATCAACACTTATCTGGTACTGAACCACCGCACCTCACGGTCTCCGACAACCGCTTCATCAATACTCCTTCACAATATTCTGACCCCACGCAACCGAAGAAACCATAGCACCTACAAACATAACACATTCCATTTGATCAATGACGACGACTTCACGTCACAGGTGCATATCCCACCTCACTTGTAGACCCCAAATCTTACTACTTTATCAACCCCAGCCGAACCATTCATAATCTAAATGCCTTTACTCTGCTGAAACTAAAATACCGAAATCTCGAAATCACACTTTGGGAAGACCTCCCTTCAAACCATTCATCAACACATCAACATACGGGAAAGCATTCTATCATATCGACATCGCGCGATAACCAATCGCAAGCATCATCACTACCTGAGCATAGCCTTAAGGTTCTCAGAAACACAGCTACTGAGCTAAAACAACACATTATTCTTTTGCAGGGCTATAACAACAGCGCCAACCAATTACACATGGAAATATCTCGAATTACATATGTAGCACCATTTCAGTTCCTCAAATTCCTGATTCATAGCAAGCTCTCGCGACGCGTAAAATTGAGTAGGAATAAACTTAGGTATAAGCCTTAAAGGAATCAAATCGCACGATAAGGAATCAAGAAGGGAAATACTCCTAACAGTCCTGTAGCCTCTCGAAGATTAGTACAGACGTCTCCGTACCGATCCGCATGACTCTACTCGAATCGGTCATGACTCGTGAGACATAAGGGAACCTAGTGCTCTGATACCATATTGTCACGACCCAAGATCCATAAGGTCGTGATGGAGGCGGACATCATTGTCGGGCAAGCCAATCATTGATTAACCGAAAAAATTTGTCTGTTTTAACATTTATGAAAAACATTTTATTTCACTTGATTACATGTTAACTAAATAAATTCGGTTAAGTAAAACAACGGTTTGAATATTACACTTTAGAAAATATATCCCAACACATCCCAGAACCCGGTGTCACTAGTACATGAGCAATTTCTAAGAATTTTATAATTTCTACAAAGTTTGTCCGAAATACAAGTGGACAAGGAAATTAAAATAATGTAATACAGTATGAGGGAGACTCTGTTAGCTACGGGTTGCCTCCGGATGATGCAGCTGTCCTAAGCCTCCAATCCTCCACATCTCTATGAAAGTACCTGTGCAATAAAATGCACAACAAGTGTAGCATGAGTAAAAAAATAATGTGTACTCAATAAGTCGCCCGCCTAACCACAGAGAGGTAGATACGAGAGGTCAAATTAGACACTTGCTAAAGGTCAATTTAGAATATTCAAGTGTGACACTAAGCATGACTATCATAAGCAATTTAATATCAACTCCGTTCACATTTAGCACTTTATCTCTTCGTCGTATTAATTATAATAAATCAACATGGGTGATTTAATCAAATAACAATTTATCAACGAGAAGGAACAACTTCTTCCAAACTTTTTAATAACTTTAAATCTCTGTCATTTCAATTGACACTTAAAATTTCAGGCCAGTAATCAGGCAAAAATCACAGCATATACGCAGTAAATATCATGCGCAAGCAATGCCGAGGGTCGAACGGTGCGGACCAACAATAATAAAATGTGCACTGCCGAGGGTCGAACGGCTCGAACCATAGATGGATCTATCTTCCCCACTCGCGAATCGATCATGCGACGCGGTTATACATACAATAATAAGGCTAGCCTGCTCGAGAATCATACCTGCGACTCAGGTTCTCATATGTACACATATCCACATAATAAATCCATATTTTTATCAAGAAAGTAGTTTTCTCATGAAAGCGGTTTCTTCATAAAGGAACATGAAATATACCTTTTAAATCTTCGTTTTGAAACTCATTTGCCAAGTTTAATGATATTCCATAATATAACCATATCAGGTATACAGTTATCCACGGAGTAATCAGTTCTCTTTCTAGACGATTAAGAAAATGAACTCTAGTCTTCTTTAGCTATTCAGTTATGATTTCGATTATATTAGCAGTTTAATATTACAGGCAAGATCACAGGTACAGCATGTAAGGCATGCTAGTGGGTCCTAGACAACCCGTACATGGCATAATAGTAGCTACGCACGGAATCCCATCACCTCGTGAGTACGTAGCCCCCGAAGATAATAGCACATACTTGATTAATTCACCTAGGGGGACAATTCCCCCTCACCAAGTGTCACGACCCAATTTCGGAGTCATGATGGCGCCTCTCGTGGAACCAGGCAAGCCGCCCTTTTTAACTAAGCTAAATTCAATTTCCAATAAATATACGATTTTAATGAATTTATTGATAATACTAAGAATCTGAAGTTTAAAAACAATATTTGAAAAACTAAATTTAAAACCTCCAACCCCGGATCCGGTGTCACTCAGTCATGAACTACTGTAACATAAAGCAAAAGAAAAGGAGAAATGGACAACATTGTCTCAAAATAAAGAACAACATGTATAATAAGAAAGAGAAGGCGAGGTCGCGATCGCTAGCTGCTACCTCGACAACTCCAATGAAAACTCTGACAGCTGCTCAATATCCAATACCGAGTCCCAGTGCACCTGGGTCTGCACACAAGGTGCAGGGGTAACGTGAGTACACCAACTCAGAAGTAACGAACACAAACTATGGGCTGAGAGGTAGTGACAGACTAAACCTCAATAATTAAATCATCAGCGTACAAAAATTTAGGCATGTTCACAGTTTATCAAGAATAACAACAGAATATACTAGATATATCTCCATATGTTCTACATGCCAACATGTCACTGTGTGAAAATGCACATAGTGCTTACAACACTCCCACAGAAGTCCACTCAGTACAATATATGGCTCTTATGCCTAGGGAAGTTCCATCCGGGAATATGCATAAACACCGGTGACTGTAGTAACTCCGTACTGATGAAAAAGACCAGTTCAGCCCCCACGGAGAAGATCCATCTCCGGAATACAACACTCGGACAATATCCATGTCTAGGGAAGATCCATCCCTCACATAACATCAGTGTCGGACAAGATCCATGCCCAGGGAAGATCCATCCGTCACATAACATCAGCTCCGGACGAGATCCATGCCCCGGGAAGCTCCATCCCTCATCATCAATGCGCTCACTGGGGTGTAAAGACTCCGGAAGGGCCCTAGTGGCCCAAGCGCTATATCAAGCCAATGAAGGCATGATTTAATATCGCTACGGTATGTAGTCCGATCTCATAACTGTCTCAATAACAGGCTCTTGGCCTCACTTAGTCATTACTCTTCAGTCTCACTCACATGGATCACAGATGCCTCCATCAGCCCGACACAATGATAAGTATGCATATAATTAACAATACCGAGACTGAGATATGAAGTGGCATGCTATAGAAGGACTGAGTATATGGAATCAAATAATCACAAAATAAGACAGGAATATACGACCACTAGGGTCTCAACATTTTCGGCGTGAAGCCTAGAATTTATACTTCATATGATTTCTAACAGGTTCACAATTACCACATTAACAGAAGCACAAATATCATTAGGGAAAAATCACTAAGCGGTGCCATGGGATAAGCTAGGGCACAAATACTCGGTGCACGCCCGCACGCCCATCACTTGGCATGTGCGTCACCTCAATAATAGTCATAAATCATTTAGCTCGGGGTTTCGAACCCTCAGAACCAAGTTTGGAAACGTTACTTACCTCAAAATCGGCTAAAATACTATTCCGCAATGCCTTTGCCTCTAAATCCGGCCTCCGAGTGCTCTAAATCTACCAAGTTCAGATTTTTATCATCAAATTATGCTTAAAACCCGAAATTAGCCAAAACCCGACCCCCGGGCCCACATCTCGGAACCCGACAAATTTTATAGCAAAATGTTCTTCATCATCTCACGAGTCTGTACATATAAATAACGCTAAAATCGGATTTAGTTTGACCTCTCAAATCGACTCCTAAATGTCTCAAAATCTCAAGCCCTAACCCCACCTTTTTCCTACTGGTTTTCATAATTAAACACTGATATAAGGTCTCCAATCACATATAATTGAGTTATTAAGTCCAAACCTTATCTTAATGATGAACCAGCATTTCCCTCTTCAAAATCCCTCGACAACCTCGGAACCCGCACAAAAATGGTGAAAAGAGGGTTAAACATCGCGAAGGTAGGTTTTTATACTTTCTGAATAGTGGTTCCGCACCTGCGACCTCTTACTCGCACCTGCGGATCCCAGGTGCGCACCTGCGGATCCCAGGTGCGCACCTGCGGAAAACCCCAAGGACCTCAACTTCTGCACTTGCGGTGCCATGTCCGCTCCTTCGGAACCGTACCTGCGGCTCCTCTTCTGCAGGTGCGAAAACACCAGTAACAACAACATCAGCAATATCAACACCATTCCAAACTCCCCTTTAACCACCCGAAACTATCCCGAGCCCCTCGGGACCCCAACCAAACATACCAACGCATCATATATGATTATTAAAACTTAGTTGCACTCTCGAAATGCTAAAATAACATCAAAACACCAAAATCACGCCAGATTCAAGCCTAAGAACTTTGAAATTTCTAAAATCCACCAACGATGCTGAAACTACCCAAAGCAACTCCGATTGACCTGAAATTTTGCAGACATATCCAAAATGACATTATGAATCTGTTCCAACTTCCGGAATTCCATTCCGACCCCGAATGCCTATTTTCCACCACCGACTGGAAATCACCAAGAAACTAACTTTCGCCAATTGAAGCCTAATTCTACACCGGACATCACAAAAATATTCTGAACACACTCTTAAGTCCCAAGTCCTCTAACAAATCTATTTGAACCATAAAATCCGTATTCCGAGGTCGCTTACCAATAAGTCAACCTTGAGTTGACTTTTCCCATTTTAAGGCTATTTTTAAGACTAAATGGCTAAATTCTCACCACAACCATTCTGATTCTGAGCCTACCAACTCTAACACATCAAGAAAAGTATAAACAACCTATGACAAGTCAATAACAATAATTTTTAATGCAAGTTCTACGTGACGACCGATCGGGTCGTTACATTCTCCCCCACTTAAACATATGTTCGTCGTTGAACGTGCCTAATGTTGTTCCAAACACCACCAAAATTGTTCTGTAACCTACCATGCACATATTCGGAGTTGATCCCACATCACCCTACCCCATCTAGGTCTGATAACACAACCTAACTGAAATTTCATTATCAAATCCTGACCCATAAACCTTAGAACTACATTTTCACTTCTGAATCAATTTAAAAGATCAAAATCCCACAACTATAAACTGAATAAGTGTGAGCACACTGTAACAAGTCATATCCGTAACCCAAGATGAAATACCATGATCCACTGCATGACCCAAGCACTCGTGGCAATAACTCCTAATCACAATAATTACTTATAACAACCCAAACCAGTAAATAACCTCTTATCAAGAAATTCCTCGCTCTTACACTTTCATATACTGCCGATGATGACAGAAACATGTAGAAACTAACAACCATTCGTCCGATCAGTCAGACATGAAGCTCCCCCTTCCCAAACAGGAATTATAGCAAATTTCTAAGCCTACTCCCGATATTTATCCTTCCAACTATGTTGTAGACAATTCTGACAATATTCATTCTAGGTCCAATGACCTCTTCTGACATGACACATCAATACAGTTCGAAGCCATAAACTGTGCAACTCGCGCACTCAACAACAACATCCCAATGTAATCAAATTATGTAAAAGACTCACAAGAGAGGACTATCCTTCCATTAACAATTACCCTCACAACATCATGCTAAAAGCCTGGCACACATCGTAAAAATCAAAACACACGAATCCAATACCAAAGATCATACCCCCTACATAACTCCGCTACACTGAGTGATCCCATCGAAATGCATGTCCACATGAAATAATCCAAGCCACCAGTAGATATCATTTACTTAGTCATTTGAAACTGCCAATGCCGCCTAAGAATTTTGACCTTCCTTCAAAACCTGAACCGTGAATTCACACATGCAGATCTCGACTCTACACAACGTACCGCATACACCATGCCATCCTATGATAAATATGGAAACTTCATAACCCCTTCCGAGCCACAAGCAACTACGTACCCAACTAGCCAAGAACTTACATTTGATCCATCTAGAAGCAAAATCACTATACCTCTCATGCTCCTCACGCCATTAGAAAATACACATCTCTAACCGTGGTAGAAACCATCAGGAACCATTCGAATCCCATTTGCACAACACCAAGCCATCAGAACTGAATCCTCCTAACTCAACCACGCTACGCAGCTCACCAACACCCAAGAGCATTGCTAGGAAAACATGTAGAAACTCATTGCCTCAAAAGCACCCAAAGAACTAACCATATCCCTTACCATGTCGATCCGACCCACTATAATGTTGTCCTATTTATCCAAGTTCCTTCTGACTTATCCTCGAATTTATAGTTCTCCTTGTCATAATATGCAATTCTCAACCTAGATTCACCAAACGAGACCCAAGCATTAGACCATACCGTCTAAAGCTCATAAGCTGCTATATACTCTCCCAAATATCCCCAAACTAAAACCAATACATCACATAATCAGGCAATAAACTAATCATTAGCAGACTCCCCCACTTGGCTCAAAGCCATAGATCAATACAACAATAACCCACAATGCTCGTACGCGATCACTGCCACAATACTGCAGTGGGATTCAACTAAATCCTTCATAAGCTCATACATAACTCAAACCATTAAACATCCCAAACCATCTCCAACCTCGCATTCACCATTGCAATAGCCGTGCCAACTCCCACAAGTGATCTAAACTCAAATTGCAACATATATCAATTACTGGTAAAGGAGAACTTGCTACAAAGCAACATAAGAGGTCTTCCCATACACTCACGACTCGAGGCCATATGCCAACTCCAGACAGAAATCAAACACTCAACGGTTCTCGCTACATATCCAACCAATCCCTTTTTGTCACAATCAAGCAATATAAACACATCTCACCCTCAAATCACACTCACCATATAGTCATCTAGTCACCAGGTCTCGTCAATAAGGACACCAACGGATATATAAGTCCCCAATTACATATGCTCACACAAACAAAATCTTGACACTCAAGCCAGAGACAAAATCCGGCCTCAAGTCCTCCCGACTGGCCCCAAACATGCTAAAATCACATCCCATTCATGGAAGTCACAAGCCATCGATGCACAGCTGATACCGAGCGCTTGCGTGCGCGTTCGAATACATGAAAGGAGTTCAAAGAATTACTATTCAGGTTGAATCAATGGATTCACACGACAAGAGTTCAAGAATGTGAGATTTTTCCTAAAGGTTCTGTAGCCTCTCGAAGATAAGTACAGACGTCTCTGTACCAATCCGCAAGACTCTACTGAACCTGCTCATGACTGGCGAGACCTATTTAACCTAGATACTCTGATACCATCTTGTCACGACCCAATATCAAAGTCGTGATGGCCCCTGTCGTGGAACCAGGCAAGCCTCCCTTTTTAACTAAGCTAAATTCAGTTTTCAGTAAAAACATGATTTAAACGAATTTATTGATAATACTAAGAATCTGAAGTTTAAAAACAATATTTGAAAAATTAAATTTAAAACCTCCACCCCCGGATCCGGTGTCACTCAGTCATGAGCTACTATAACATAATGCAAAAGAAAAGGAGAAATGGACAACATTGTCTTAAAATAAAGAACAACATGTATAATAAGAAAGAGACGGCGAGGTCGCGATCGCCAGCTGCTACCTCGACAACACCAACGAAAACTCTGACAGCTGCTCAATAGCCACTACCGAGTCCCGGTGTACCTGGGTCTGCACACAAGGTGCAGGGGATAACGTGAGTACACAACCTCAGAAGTAACGAACCCAAACTATGGGCTGAGAGGTAGTGACGGACTAAACCTCAATAATTAAATCATCAGCGTACAAGAATTTAGGCATGTTCACAGTTTATCAGGAATAACAAAAGAATATACTAGATATAGCTCCATATGTTCAACATGGCAACATGTCACAGTGTGCAAATGCACATAGTTCTCACAACTCTCCCACAAAAGTCCACTCAGTACTATATATGGCTCTCAGGCCCAGGGAAGTTCCATCCCGGAATATGCATAAACACCGGTGACCGTAGTCACTCCGTGCTGAGGAAAAAGGCCAGTCCAGCCCCCACAGAGAAGATCAATCTCCGGAATACAACACTCGGTCAATATCCATATCCAAGGAAGATCCATCCCTCAAATAACATCAGCTTCGTACAAGATCCATGCCCAGGGAAGATCCATCTCTCACATAACATCAGCTTCGGGCAAGATCCATGCCCCGGGAAGATCAATCCCTCATCATCAATGCACTCACTGGGGGGTGTAAAGACTCCGGAGGGGCCCTAGTGGCCCAAGCGCCATATCAAGCCAACGAAGGCATGATTTAATATCGCTACGGTGCGTAGTCCGATCTCATAACTGTCTCAATAACAGGCTCTCGGCCTCACTCAGTCATTACTCTTCAGTCTCACTCACATGGATCATAGATGCCTCCATAATCCTGACACAGTGATAAGTATGCATATAATTAACAATACGAAGAATGAGATATGAAGTGGCATGCTATATTAGGACTGAGTATATGGAATCAAATAATCACAAAATGAGACAGGAATATACAACCACTCGGGTCTCAGCAATTTCGGTGTGAAGCCTAGCATTTTATAACAGGTTCACAATTACCACTTGGTATGTACAACCACTTCACATGATTTATAACAGGTTCACAATTACCACATTAACAGAAGCACAAATATCATCAGGGAATAATGACTAAGTGGCGCCATGGAATTAGCCAGGACATAAATACTCGGTGCACGCCCGCACACCCGTCACTTGGTATGTGCGTCACCTCAACAATAGTCATAAATCATTTAGCTCGGGGTTTCGAACCCTCAGAACCAAGTTTGGAAACGTTACTTACCTCAAAACCAGCTAAAATACTATTCCACAATGCCTTTGCCTCTACATTTGTCCTATGAGTGCTCCAAATCTACAAAATTCAGATTTTTATCATCAAATTATGCTTAAGGAATGAATTCCAATTGAAAAGAACCAAATTTAGCTCAAAACCGAAAATAGCAAAAACCCGACCCCTGGGCCCGCTTCTCAGAACCTGAAAAATTTTAAACCAAAATGTTATTCATCATCTCACGAGTCCATACATATAAATAAATCTAAAATCGGAGTTCGTTTGACCCCTCAAATCGACTGCTAAAGGTCTCAAAATCTCCAGCCCTAACCCCACTTTTTTCCTACTAGTTTACATAATTAAACACAGATACAAGGTCTCCAATCACATATAATTGAGTTATTAAGTCCAAAAACCTTACCTCAATGATGAACCAGTGTTTCCCTCTTCAAATCCCTCAAAAACCTCGGAACCCGCAAAAAAATGGTGAAAAGAGGGTTAAAAATCGTGAAGGCAGGTTTTTATACTTTCTGAACAGTGGTTTCGCACATGCGGCCACTTACTCGAACCTGCAGAAAACCCCAAGGACCTCAACTTCCGCACATGCGGTGCCATGTCCGCTCCTGTGGAACCGCACCTGCTGCTCCCCTTCCGTAGGTACGAAAACACCAGAAACAACAACATCATCAATATCAACACCATTCCAAACTCCCCGCTAACCACCTGAAACCATCCCGAGCCAATCGGGACCCCAACCAAACATACCAATGCATCGTATATGATCATTAAAACTTAGTTGCACTCTCGAAACTCTAAAAATAACATCAAAACACCAAAATCACGCCGGATTCATGCCTAAGAACTTTGAAATTTCTAAAATCCACCAATGATGCCGACACTACCCAAAACAACTCCGATTGACCTGAAATTTTGCAAACCTAACAAAAATGACATTACCAATATATTCCAACTTCCGGAATTCCATTCCGACCCCTATAGCCTATTTTAGACCGTCGACCGGAAATCACCAAAAAACTAACTTTCGCCAATTCAAGCCTAATTCTACACCGGACATCACAAAAATATTCTG
Source organism: Nicotiana knightiana (assembly GCA_005239525.1). Classification (NCBI taxonomy): domain Eukaryota; kingdom Viridiplantae; phylum Streptophyta; class Magnoliopsida; order Solanales; family Solanaceae; genus Nicotiana; species Nicotiana knightiana. The sequence continues at coordinate 11,525 of ML376221.1, read as the reverse complement.
AACACACTCCTAAGTCCCAAATCCTCTAACGAAGCTATTCGAACATAAAATCCACATTCCGAGGTTATTTACCAATAAGTCAACTCTCAGTTGACTTTTCCCATTTTAAGGCTATTTTAAAGACTAAATGGCTAAATTCTCACCACAACCATTCTGATTCCGAGCCTACCAACTCTAACACATCAAGAACAGTATAACCAACCTATGACAAGTCAGTAAAAGTAATTTTTAATGCAAGTTCTACGTGATGACCGACCGGGTCGTTACACAAAGTTATAAAGGAGACTTACCTCGGTCCGAAATTCCATAACTGGCTTCCAAGCCCTTCCGACGACTCCAACGGACGCACATCACCCTAAAACTATCCAAAAAATGGAAAACCAATGAAAACATACTCTAATATTTGCAACACTTCCAAAATTATATAATTTTCCAACCCGCTTAGTGAAATTACCAAAATGCCCTCCGACCCACGTGCACGGAATCCGAAATTACTTGAAGATATAATCTACCCATAGATCCACTAGTTCAAATATACAATTTACTCTACATTCCATGCTTAATTCGTGGTAGAAATTAAAAATACAAATTTTTAGGTGTTTCCTCAAAATCCCAATTTTCCTATTAATTTCCATGTCTAATTCATGTAAAATCCTTGTATTTAACTTTAAAAAATAATGAATTTACTTACCTTGCAATGCATGATGAAAATCCCCCTTTGAGGCCTCCCAAAATCTCCATGATAAGATGCAAATAGGAGAAATGAGCCAAGAATCCCGTTTCAAATGATACATTGCCAAGGCATCCTTCTGTGCGATCGCAAAACATCAACCGCGATCGCACAAGCAAAATCCCAGAAGCCTCCCAGAATACCCTGTGCGATCGCACAGTCACAGCTGCGATCGCACAAGCCAAAACATGAAGCCTCATATTTTTCCTCTATGCGATCGCACAACAATAGTTGTGATCGCATAGACCAATGCAGCAACCCCCAAAATCCTCCTATGTGCGATTGCATAGATACAAGTGCGGTCGCACAAGCCAGATTCCCAGCCCCTATAATTCCTTCTCCGCTATCGCACCACTAGGGTTGCGATCGCACTGAATCCCCAAAACACCAGAAAAATAGCAGCACAAAAACACTTGAAAACAACCCGGAACCACCCCGAAACACACCGAGGCCCTCGAAACCCCGTCCAATCACACAACTCAATCCCATAACCTCACACGGACTTAGTCGAGCCTTGAAATCACCTCAAACAATATTGAAATCACGAATCGCACCCAAATCCCAACTTTATGAACTTGAAATTCCAAATTCTCACATCCTATGCCGAAACCTATCAAATCACGTCTAATTGACCCCAAATTTTTCACACAAGTCATATTCGACGTTACGGACTTGCTCCAATTTCCGTAATCACATTCCGACCTCAAATCAAAATTTCCACTTCCGGTCGGATTTCTCAAAAACCTTCAAATTTCTATCTTTAGCCAAATGACTTCAAAATGACATACGGACATCCAAATTCACTTCCGATCGCGCTCCCAACTCCAGAATCACCATACGGAGCTATTCCCCGACTCGGAATCCCAAGCAGACATCAATATCACTGAAATGCACTTCAAGCCAAACTTAGGAAATTTCTTCAAAATGCTGACTTCCATAATATGCATCGAAACGCTCTAGGGTTATCCAAAACCCGATCCGTACATACACCCAAGTCCGAAATCATCATAAGAACCCGCGGGAACCTTAAAATCCTGATTCGGAGGTCGATTAATCAAAATTCCAATCTTAGTTGATTCTTCCAACTTAAAGCTTCTGAAATGAGAATTTTCTTTCCAGATCAACTCTAAACTTTCTGAAATTCAATTTTGACCACACCTACAAGTCATAATACTTGAAATGAAGCTTGTCACGACTTCAAACCGCTGAATGACGCGCTAGAGCTCAAAACGACCGGTCGGGTCATTATAGAAACAATGTTTGCAAGGTTATTATTTTCAAAAGATATGTTTGCAAATCATTTATTTGATGAAAATTATGTTTGAAAAACATTTACTAGGAAGGTACATTTGAAAATCCTTATTTGAAAGGAGTTACGTTTGAGGATTTCGTTTGTAAAGTATATTTATATATCTTTTGGAGGAAGCATATTTCAAAGGAAATTTTTTCCACTGAAATGATTATATTTAAAAAAAAAAAAGGATTTCAATATAAACTTGCGAGGAAAAGGTTCACTCGATGTTTTGACCAATTTATTGGGTTTGTTGGCTGAGGCTTGATGTGGAAAACTAATGCAGTGCTGAGTTACTTGTCTTCTTATTGTGTTGTGGGTTCCGGTTCTGGCTTGTACTTCCGTCTATCCTTTTTGTGTATTATTATGTTGTTCCGTTGTTGTTTGTTGTATTTCCTTCCACATTGTAGGTGTTCTATTATTTTCTATATTGTCTAAGCATTAGATAGATGTCATATTCTATCATTTCTATATTTATGTCAGTGTAACTTATTAGACCAGTGGTGTCTTGACTAGTCCTCGTCACTACTTCACCGAGGTTAGTCTTGATACTTACTGGGCACCGTTGTGGTGTGCTCATACTACTCTTCTGCGCATTTTTTGTGCAGATTCCAAGTTTCGCGCAGCCGGTTAAATGGGGTTTTTTTAGCAGCGCGGATGCTGTTGTGGAGACTCAAGGTAAAACTGCCTCAGCGTTCGCAGTTTCAGAGCCACCTTCTTATATTCCTTGTTCATACACTATTGTATTTGCTCTAAACTGTGGTAATTAGAGACTTTAGTGCAATTCCTTTAAAAGCTTATCACTTGTATTCGCCAGATATTTGGAAAATGTGCAATGTATAGAGATTTAATTCAAAAAGCATTTAGAACTTTTAATATTATGTTTCATGTTCGTTTAATAATAGGCTTATCTAGTCCTTAAGACTAGGTGCCGTCACGGTACCCAACAAAGAGAAATTGGGTCGTGACAAAACTCATTTCTACTAGGAGCATACAACGTACATGCTTGATTTTTACAGCTTTTCTTTTTGGTGTTTGAGAATTTGCTAGAGAAGATTACTACTACCTATAACAAGTAATCTTTTTTAACGTCAATGATGTTATAGGAAATATTTTAGAATTATTGAAGATAAATCCTTATACTAATTATTAATATCATTACTTCTTTTAATTCTTTGATGCTTTACAACATGAATTTGTGAAGAAACCAGACACATTAAATTTTAAATTACTTTATGTAGAAAAAAATAATTAATATGGATAAAGTGATTACATAGATAAAAATATCATTATTTATCATTCCCTCATGTATACTTTACTACCTGACTCATTTTTCATTAGCAAAATAGGCATTTTTAAATTTTAATTTGTGTTGTACGTAATAAAAGAATATGGATTGACCCACATAATTTTGTTGTGATCTAGTAAATATAGGTCAATTTTTATATTATCAAAGCACTAGTATCCAGGCACGCGCTTTGCATGTATATCTCATATAAGTAATTAACAAATAAATATTGAATATCAGTTGTAAAATTTCATATTCATGTATATTTTAACAACATTTGATTAACTCATAAATAGAAAATTAATTATACAAACAATTAGTATTATTGCAACTTGTACACTTAATGTGGACATTCTTATAATTGTGCTACCTTCCACAAGCATTCCTAAAAATAATCATCTTGCCTTTTAAATCAAACCCTGCTGACCTTGCTCTCGTTGATGATGAAAATAATATTTCAAGAGGAATTGTTGGTACAACAAGTTCTATGGTGCTTTCATTGCATAGTGATAATGCTTTTAAATCGTTAAACATGGATGACAGCAGTACCCCTATAATTGTATTGCCTGTCAGTATTATTCTAAAAAATAATTCTCCTTGATTTTTAAATTAAAATCCTGTCGAAGTATATCACAACTGCGGAGGATCAAAAAATTTGGAATAAGAGCTAATCACGAGAGAAACCTAAAGATGTTCATTTGAACGGGCAAATTCGGCAGAGAAGAAAAGAGCCTTTTGTACGTAATAAAAGACATATGGATTGACCGACATAGTTCTGTTTTGATCTAGTAACTATAAGTCAATTTTTATAATATTAAATCACCAGTATCCACGCATGCGCTTTGCACGTGTATCTCGTATAAGTAATTAATAAATACATATTCAAAATCAGTTGTAAAAAATTAATATTCATGCATATTTTAACAACATTTGGTTAAGTCATAAATGAACAATTAATTATACAAAAAATTAGTGTTATTGAAACTTGTAGACTTAACGTGGACATCTTTATGACTGTACAATCATTCAGTAGCATTCCTAAAAAGAATAATTCTTGCCTTTTTAATCAAACCATGTTGACCTTGCTCTTGTTCATGATGAAAATAATATTTCAAGAGGAATTGTTGGTACATCAAGTTCTATGGTGCCTTCGTTGTATAGTAATAAAGCTTCAAAGTTATCAGATGTTGATGAAAGTAGTACCCCTATAGTTGTACTGCCTGTCAGTAGTATTCCAAAAAACAACCCCCCTTGCCTTTTAAATTACAACCCCGCCGAAATTGCTCCCATTGATGATGAAAAGTATATCCGAATTACAAAGGATCAAAATATTAGGAATAATAGCTCATCGTTAGAGAAATCTTTAGTTGTTCAGTTGAACGGGCGAAAGCAACAAAGAAGAAAAGATAGACCAGGGAGATTGCCTCTAGAATACCGCGCATCATAAATATTATCAATGTTGCATTGCAAATTCATTTCTACTGGGACCATATGTCACGACCCAAATTCCAACTCAGGTCGTGATGGCGCCCAACAGCGGAGTCGGTCAAGCCAACATCAGTTTACTAGCGATATTACTTTACTTATTTAAATATTTAAGTGCTTGGAAAATTTTAGATTTAGAATCATTTAAAGAAAACGGTCAAGTGATGCAACTTGATTAAATGAACTCAAAAGACTTTTTTCCAACATATGTAGTGTAGCCAAAAATATTAGAAAAAACAACTACGCGTGTCAAGACCTAGTGTCACAAGTCCACAGGCGACTAGTGGGATATACAAAGTAGACAAAATAAATATACAATTTTCTGAAAGGGGTAAACAAAAATATCCAAAAATAATAGGAACTCCACAGTGCTGCTGAGGAACGCCAGGAAGAGCAGCTCACCGTGTAGTCTAGTCCAGTATGTACTCTCACAATCGCGCTCAGGTATGATAACCAGATGCACCAACCTCAGAACCTATACAATTAAGTACAGAAGCGTATCATTAGTACATATTCACAAATATGTACCCAGTGAGTATCCCGTGTAAACTCGCAAAAGTAGTGACGAGAGGTAGACGTATTACTCACTAGGGTCATTAGCAATAATATAACTAAACAGGTTTAATCAGGATTAGAAATTATGGAAATCAAGTAGACATGGAATATCAAGTATATGAACTACCACCTACAGAAAGTGTCAAATAACAACATTAATACAAGTCCAAAGCCCCCACCACATTGAACAATTCATTTGACAATATTAATTAGACTCTCAGTCACCTCATGCGTGCGTAGCCCCCGTAAATAAGGACAATTCAATCATTCATAATTACCTATGGGGACAATTCCCTCTTACAAGGTTAGAAAAAAGACTCACCTCGCATAGAACCTACTTCCCGAGTCAAGAACGCGCCCGAAACTCCAAACTCTACACCCGAGGAGTCGAAACTAGTCAAATATTATATAAATACGTTAATATACACTCAAACGTATGAAATTCTCTTACTAGCTTAGCTAATTCATCTTTCTTGAAGAAATCCCAAAATACACTTCCGGGCCCACATGCTCGGATTCCAAAAATTTTCGAAGAAAACACTCACCCATGGCCTAAGGGTCATTAAAATATAGTTTTTACATGATTTCATGGTAGAAAAGTGGTGAAATTCCCTAAAGTTCATTAACCCTAGGTTTTCACCCTAACCCCTTTGATTTCCACTAATTAGGTGTTAATCTACTTAAGGTTTAGTATAATAATCTAACATTTAAATGGAAATTACTTACCTTTTAGTAGCTAGGCCGAATACCCTCTTGAAAGCTACCCTCTTGAAAGCTCTTAAAATGGGCAATGGAGGAGCAGAAAGTGGTGAAAAATGGTTAAGTCCCGAATTAAATGGGCTCACTCCGTTCAGTGACCTCGCACTTGCGGCTCAAGGACCGCACCTGCGAGCCATTGGTCGCACTTGCGGATTTTGGCAAGGAGCCCGGGGACCGCACCTGCGGTAGAAATTCCGCACCAGCGGGCCCGCTCCTGCGGAGAAGGGTCCGCACCAGCGAAGGTAGTACTCTCCTCCTGGGAGTCGCACTTGCGATCTGGGAAGCCACACCAGCGGTCACACCAGACCTGGTGCACCAGCAGCTGAAACTGCTGGTTCTTGGCCCCGTTTGGTGTCCGTGAGGCACCTGGGCGCACCTGAGCCCCCGTGCAATTATACGAAAAAGTCCTAAATCATATTATGGAAGCAAGTTTTGCAAACAAGTTATAAATGACATAACGGAACTATTCTCGATCTTGGAATTCTGTTAGGACCTCGACAACTCAAAAACACGTTCCAAACAAAATTATGAAATTAAGGAAACTCTATTTTCTCTATTTGGCGTCTAAACGCTCCCGGGTCATCCAAAACGCATTCCGGACATACGCACAAAGTCCAAAATCATGATACGAAGCTAGTGGAATCGGCGAAACTTGATTCTGAGGTCGTTTACTCTGAATGTTGACCGAAGTAAAACTTGGCCTTAAATTCAAATCATAAGGAACCAAGTGTTCCTATATTACCCTATACACTTCCGAATCTCGAACCACCTGTCCCCGCAAGTCATGATTCACTTAAAGCCGCTACAGGAAGTCTTATTTAGGGGAATGGGGTCCGAATACACAAATTGACCGGTCAGGTCGTTACATTCTCCACATCTTAAACAAACGTTCGTCCTCGAACGGGTCTAGAATCATACCTGAAGTGCTGAATAAGTGTGGATATCTGCTCCGCATGTCCTCCTCGGACTCCCAAGTCGCCTCCTCATCTGGTTGGCCTCTCTACTGGACCTTCACCGCAAAAACTCTCTTGGACCTCAACTGGCGGTCCTATCTGTCAATAATGGCAACTGACTCCCCTTCGTAGCCTAATATCTCATCCATCTGAATAGTGCTAAAATCAACCACGTGAGAGAAGTCTGCGTGATACCTCCGAAGCATAGATACATGAAAGACCGGATGGACTCCCGATAAGTGGGGAGGTATAGCAAGCTCATAGGAAACCTCTCCAACATGCCTCAATAACTCGAAAGGACCTATAAACCCCGGGCTCAACTTGCCCTTCTTCCCAAATGTCATAATGCCCTTCATCGGCAAAACCTTCAACAGAACCTTATCTCCCTCCATAAATGACACATCACGTGCCCTCTGATCCGCGTAGCTCTTCTGTCTGGACTATGCTGTGCGGAGACTCTCCTGAATCAACTTCACCTTCTCCAAGGCGTCTCTTACCAGGTCCGTGCCATATAACTTAGCCTCGTCAGGGTCAAACCACCCGATAGGAGAACGACATCGCTGACCATATAAAGCCTAAAATAGAGCGATCTCAATGATGTACTAATAACTATTATAGTAAGCAAACTTGGCCAAATGCAATAACTGGTCCCACTGACCCCCAAAATCAATCACACATGCTCTGAGCATGTCCTCCAATATCTGAATCGTACCCTCCGACTGACCATCAGTCTGCAGATGAAATGTTGTGCTGAGGTATATCTGAGTACCCATCTCTCTGTGCAATGCTCTCCAGAAGTGCGAGGTGAACTGAGGACCTCAATCTGATATAATGGACACCGACACACCATGTAGCTGGACTATCTTTCTAATGTAAATCTGGGCTAGCCTCTCAGAAGTATAAGTAGTACACACCGGAATAAAATGCGCTGATTTGGTCAATCTATGAACAATGACCCAAACCACGTCAACCTTCCGCAAGGTCCGAGGCAACCCTACCACGAAGTCCATAGTGATGCGCTCCCACTTCCACTCAGGAATAGGCATCTGCTGAAGTAGGCCTCCTGGCCCTTGATGCTCATAGTTAACCTGCTGGAAGTTAAGATACTTAGTCACATACTCCACAATGTCTTTCTTCATCCGCCTCTACCATAAATGATGCTTCAGATCACGATACATCTTCGTAGCACCAGGATGAACAGAATACCATGAACTGTGTGCCTCCTCTAGAATCCTCTGCCTCAAGCCATCAACATTAGGAACACACAACCGACCCTGAAGTCTCAGAACACCACCCTCGCCAATAGTAACCTCCTTGGCACCACGTTGAATCACTGTCTCCCGTAGCTCTACCAAGCGTGGATCATCATACTGCCGAGCCTTAATCTCCCTCAATAACAAAGACTGAGCCACTAAATGTGCAAGAACTCAGCGAGGCTATGAAAGATCTAATCTCACCAAGCGATTAGCCAGGGACTGAATGTGCAAGGCTAGATGTCTCTCATCCGCTGCAATGAAAGCCAAACTACCCATACTATCCGCCTTCCTACTCAAATCATCTGCTACAACATTCGCCTCACCTGGATGATAAAGGATGGTGATATCATAATTCTTCAGCAACTCAAGCCACCTGCGCTGCGTCAAATTAAGATCCCTTTGCTTGAACAAGTGCTGCAAGTTGCGGTGGTCTGTATAAACCTCACAAGACACCCCATAGAAGTAATGCCTCCAAATATTAAGAGCATGAAAAATCGCTGCAAACTCCAAATCGTGCACCAGATAATTCTTCTCATAAACCTTCAGTTGGCACGAAGCATAAGCAATAACTCTCCCTTCCTGCATCAACACACACCCCAAGCCAACACGTGAAGCGTCGCAATACACTGTGTACATCCCAAAACCGGATGGCAATACCAGAACTGGTGCTGAGGTCAATGCCGTCTTGAGCTTCTGGAAGCTCGCCTCACACTTGTCGGACCACCAAAGTGGAGTATTCTTCTGAATCAACCTGGTCAATGGGGCTGCAATGGATGAAAAGCCCTCCACAAATCGACGATAGTATCCTTCTAGACCCAAGAAACTCCTGATCTTTGTAGCTCTAGTAGGACGTGGCCAACCCTGAACTGCCTCAATCTTTTTAGGATCAAACTTGATACCCTCTCCGAATACTACATGTCCCAAGAATGACATAGAATCCAACCAAAACTCACACTTGGAGAACTTAGCATATAGCTTCTGTTCTCGTAGAGTCTGGAGCACAACTCCCAAATGTTTCTTGTGCTCTCCCAGGCTACATGAGTAAATCAAGATTTCATCAATGAAGAGGATGACAAAAGAATCAATATACGGCCTGAACACCATATTCATCAAATCCATAAATGCTGTTGGAGCATTAGTCAAGCCAAAGGACATCACCAGGAACTCATAGTGGCCATATCTCGTACAAAAAGTAGTCTTCGAGACATCTGAGGCCCGAATCTTCAACTGATGATAACACGATCTCAAGTCTATCTCAGAAAACACCCTAGCACCCTGCAACTGGTCGAACAAATCATCAATGTACGGTAATGGATACTTGTTTTTTAAGGTGGCCTTCTTCAGCTGGCAGTAATCAATACACATTGATGATTTGCATGTTGGATTTGTAGAAAGATTATCAGGATGTGTATATCGGTCAGAGATGTGAATGCGCACGAGGAGGGTATGAGACAGTTTATGGGATCAAGGCAGCATGGTCTCATGAATCAAGGCCACTGGGGCTGAGTGAGGATTGAGTTTGTTATGAGTTGAGTAGGGTTACCATTATTTTCGAGGCAATTAAGGATAATTAGAGAGAAGATGGATTGGTTAGCCATGGTTGAAATGGAACATGTGTGGCAGTGATCAGTTTTGTCAGTGTGATTGAGTTATGCATGTGGTTTGCGCAGTGTGTGCGAGGTTTGACGGCTGCCGTAACAAATTTGATTTGGGAGCATTCGAGTGCTACGACATGTCAGGTGTAGGCGGATCCTGGAAGGTTTATGGTGGTTCAAACCACTACTTAAGGATTTGCATGTTGGGTGATTGTGAGAATTCACTTAAGTGTTATTACTGTTCTCTTGAATTGAGGAAAGTAGGAGGTTTCTATATGATGAGGTGTTCCCCCTATTAGTGGTTCAGGAGTTATGATGGAATTCTTGCGCAATCTCATATTGGCATGTTAGGTGCTGTAAGAAGTATGTAATTGGAAGTAAGGATCAAGATTGCGGTTCGGTGTTGGCAAGGATGTCAGAGTAAGCTGGTGTTATCTTCAGTGTCACCTGATTTCGATGTTCGGTAAAAGAGGCTTTGTACCCTGGTCATGGGTTCTTGATATGTTTTGCAGCATTAGTGTGGTCAGTGGTGGATGTGCAGACTTGCTACCTTGTATGGAAGGTCGTGGGAGCGTGACCACAGGATTATCGCATGAGTGTGACATGTAGTCACTTAATGGATTGAAGATTTGGACTGAGTATAAAGAAGTATGATATGGCTTATTTGATAATTTATGCCTGGAAGGCGTTTGGTTGTGGATTGTGGGGTGTTTCTCTCGGCCATGGTGGTCGTTCTTGCGTATTATGAGAGGAAGTGGGTTAATATGGACCTAGGTAAGGCTATCAACCTAGTCCATTGCAAGCAGAATCAACTTGAAGTGTATGAATGAATTTAAAGAGGATTATGGGCTTCATGTAAGGCAGATGTGTTCCTTTCAGTATAGCGCTTCTCAAGGAGGGGTGCTGGAATATCGGATGTTGTTCCGTCTTCGTTCATTTCATGTAAGGTTATTATTGTGTCGTGTGAGTTTTGAAACGGCTTGAGAAATTCCTATGTGTTAAGATTCATCGTAGTGATGATGTTATGTGAGCCAGAGGGCTCTTGAGATTTCATAGTATATATATATATATCGCATCTCAGTTGTGCTTAATTTTTGTAGCATATGGCTCTATCAGTCTCCCCGGGATGGTATTATGCACTTAGCGTGCTTATGACCGGTATTCAGTAATTTGAAATGGCGAGCAATTCCGCTCCGTGTATATCTCCTTATGAGAATTTTATGATGGGATCGGGTGGCACGCCGCCACGAGTATGTTATTTGGATAGGGTTGCACGCCGCAATAGTGTGATGATGAGTAAGGTTCCTATATTTATTTTTCTTGTGTTTTACTTCCTCTTTTCTGAGGAAAGTTCATATTAGTTGCGTGAGTTGAGTAGTCCCTTCCTGAGTCATTTCTTATGTATCACGTTCAAGTAGTGGCCTATTGGTGTGATGTGGTATCATTTGAGACTGTTGGTCATGTTTGGGGTGATTTGTTGTCTGAGCAGTTCATACTGGGTGAGACGAGATTATTGGACCAGGAATCAGTACGATAAGGTTTTGTGAAGCATATTAAAGGACAAATACCATTATTCGGTTCATAATGAGGTGATGATTCTAGTCAAGAGGAGA
>ML376220.1:45680-83937 GCA_005239525.1 Nicotiana knightiana | reverse complement strand
CCCGTCAGGTTCAAAAAAAAATGTAACCGGCCCGGCCCGGCCCACCCGTTAGACACCCTTATTAGTAATTAGTTATTTTTAACATCGAGTCTGGAGTCTGGACAATGATATCGCAGTTCTATAGACAGTGCAAATTAAAGGTTTAATCCGAAAAGTAAAAAGTAAAAACATGCGAACAAACCCACTATATTCAATTGACAACCACGATAGTAGTAGTAGTGCACAGATTGGTTTCAAATCACAAATTGTTGCACTGAGGATATGAACAAGTCATCTGCCAAAGTAAGCAGATAGAAGAAGAAGAATTGTTAAGTCAAGTTTCAGGGACACACTTCTTCTTTACCTATTACCTTACTAAACCTTTTCCCCCCTAATTTATTTGCACCTTATGTGCTGACGTACACCATGACGTGAGAATATTTCTTTGTCCTTCAAGATTTTTCAAGGTTCAATAATGGTGGATTCGAAATTCTCTCTATTTTCGAAGCTCCGCAGGAACTAGGGATCTGGAATGAGTTTAACACTTGAATCTCAACTTCAACAACCTTCCAATCTGCTCTAGACCTCAAATTCTTTTTCAAGTTTATACAATAACAATAACAATAATAATTGCCCTTTTTATTTTTTCATTATATTTTTGGAATTAAAAGGAAAATAAAAAGAAATAAATAATAGATTTTAAAAAATTATAAAATAATTCCGAAATTACACGTGGCATCGCGGGTATTTCAATGGCTACCAAGATTTAGTTATCTATATCAAATCAACACTTAGGGTGGCACTTATTACACTTTAAAATAGTTCAAAGAGTGTATTCATGAAACTTCGGCAATAATTAGAGGGATACTTATGCCTTTTCCTGCTAACTATATTACAAACAAAGAACCTATAACCAACAGTGCGAAAAGTGGATATTTGTTAAAGTGATCCAAATTTAAACCTCCAATATGGCCTTAATTTCTGTTATTAAATATTTAAAAGAAATTTATTTTACAATATTCTCATACTTATACGGAAACTCCTCCCATATCTTATAAATGCACAATAACTAAAACTATTAATTATGATACTAGTATTAGTACCTGCGCACAGGCGCGGATACTGACCATGTCAAGTTATGATTTAAGTTATTTGGTATTACGTGTAAATAACTTTAAAATTTAAACTTATAGATAAAGATTAGAAATTAACAGAAACAACACACACAAAAAAGACTTATTGTTTCTTTCATAATTTTTTAAAATCTTTATCGAATTAATCTAAATAGGTGCTCATCCAACTGCTTAAATTAAAAAAATTAAAGGATATATAATTTATATATAATCCATGTATAATAATATTACACACACACACACATAAAATCATGAGTAGTTAGTGTATCATCTATGTATATCAGCTATAAAAAGTAAAAAATAATTTCAGCCGCATATTTTGTACTCCTATAAAAATTCCTTAAGGTTTTACTGACCTAATTTTATCCACGATATAACTTCTCTTATAATAATTCAATTTTTTTTTACTAAAATGCAGAAATATCTTATCTTTTTATTTTTAAAATGACACTACATTTTAAAAAATATCCCATTTCGAAATAACTTTTTATTTTTTAAAAAAAATATTTCACGTCATATCAGTTAGTTTTAAAAAATATAGTTTTTGTTAAACTTGGAGATTGATTTAAAAATATCAATTGGAAACAAATATCTCTCTCGTTGAAATTCGAGAAGAAAAACCTTTCATATAATCTAATGAATCAAAATTAATAGAGCTGTCAATATGGGCTGGACCGGGTCAGCCTAGCCTAGCCCACGTGGACTTTAGCAATTGACGGGCTGGGCTGGGCTAGCCCACTATTTTGATGGGCCTTATAATGGTCAATCCATCCTAGCCCTATGTGAGTCGCGGGCCCCCACGGGCCGAACCATAATTTTTTAAAATATAATTTTATATTTTTTCTTTAAGTTATAACCTAAAAAAGATAAATATTTAGATGTTAAAAAAATAATTTATAAGAATTTTTTCGCAAAACTTAATAATTTTTTATACTGTTCCAATATATCACAATAAACGCTAAAAAAATAAAAGACAAGACTATACTTCATTCACTAAAAGTCAAAACTCAAAACAAACTATTCAAGAGAACGTCCATGACGCTTATGGGATATACAACACATCATTTTCATCAAACACATTTGAATCCGCTTGTAACAAGTTGTCTTAGCATCTNATCTAATTGACGGGCTGGGCTGGGCTAGCCCACTATTTTGATGGGCCTTATAATGGTCAATCCATCCTAGCCCTATGTGAGTCGCGGGCCCCCACGGGCCGAACCATAATTTTTTAAAATATAATTTTATATTTTTTCTTTAAGTTATAACCTAAAAAAGATAAATATTTAGATGTTAAAAAAATAATTTATAAGAATTTTTTCGCAAAACTTAATAATTTTTTATACTGTTCCAATATATCACAATAAACGCTAAAAAAATAAAAGACAAGACTATACTTCATTCACTAAAAGTCAAAACTCAAAACAAACTATTCAAGAGAACGTCCATGACGCTTATGGGATATACAACACATCATTTTCATCAAACACATTTGAATCCGCTTGTAACAAGTTGTCTTAGCATCTTCACTTTCATCTATATCTACAATTCATATGCAATATTAAGTAATTAAATATTAAGAATAATTAAATTTTAAAAACTAATAATATTCAAATTCACGTAAAAAAAAAAATTACCAATTTGAGTTTGGGAAAAACCGTACAGCCAATTTCGACTAGTAACAAGTGTTTGGATATTTTCATGATGGATGCAACTTTTGTACTTTGTTAAAACACGTCCATCAATGCTAAATGCTAATTCTGATGCTACAGTGGTAATAGAAATATTAAGTACATCACGCGCCATCACTAAAAGATCGAGATATTTCTAGAATGGTCGTTTCAATACATGACAACATTCATCTCTTGGAACTTCTCAAGATCAAGCTTTGGTTCCTCTAAGTAAAGATTCAATTCTGACTTTCCATAGCTAGAGGCGGTATACGTTCTATATTTCATATAAATAAATTTATTAGGCCCACGGGCCGGTCCAACCCAGCCTCAGTCAAGTCTCACGGGCCACAGGCTTACTCGTGTCAGGCTTAAAAGCCTCGTTTTTAAATGGGCTCCAAAAACTCTAGCCCAACCCTGCTAAATCACGGGCCGGGCTGGGCTGGCCCATTGGGCCAAGCCTATATTGACGGCTCTAAAAATTAATATTCTTTAACGAAAATAAATTATATTCTTTAACAATAAATATAATACTAATATTATTTATATCGTATAATTATGGTAAATGTTAAGAAGTTTCATCGTCTGGGCTAGATAACTTTCTTAACTTTAAAAGATTTAGTCTTTAATTCAAACTTACAGCTAAAATTAGGTGATATTCTTTTTAGTTTGAAATATAAATTTCTAACTTCAAATTGAATACTATTACAACTTGTAGTAACTATGTCTTAAAATTATATTCTTTAACAATGTATATGATTCTAACATTTTTTATACCATATAAGTATAATGAATTCTAAAGATTTCCATCATTCGAGATAAATGTTATTAAGTGCAAAGATTCACTATTGGTGAACTATACTAATTGCTATGGTTCGTTCCACATCAATGAAATAACAATTTATATAAATGGTTGGAGAAACTTCTTAGAACTTTGAGGCTAGGTGAAACAAAAAAATTCATATAAGACTTAGCAATTTTTTTTTTTGGTTTTTAAACGATTACTTTATATTATAACAAAATTATACAGGGAGAGGCTACTCTATGGTAGCGTTACATAAACTTCGGGAGCTAGAAGGGGGTGCACTATTGTGCTTAGTGATATTAGTACTAGATTTACAAAATGAGTAGTGTGTATTCCATGAAGAAGACGGCCTGTGAGTTGTGTTGCTAGTGGATGGTGCTTCCCATACATGATGAAGCCAATGATCCTTATGGCTTGGTGCTGCTTGGGTGGCTGGGATTATCCTGGGCCTTAGATGGCGTTGTTGATCCTGGTTAAGTAGATGGATAGTGAACGGTGGCGGATGTGCCAAAAAAGTGATATTGCTTCCCGTTAGTTGTGATCCAAAAAAAGCCAAACTATCTGCAACCATATTTTGCTCCCTGTATATGTGGACGACTTCCGTGCTAAGCAATTGGTGGATCAATCACCTGTAATCATGTAACAACGGTGAGTCTTGTGTAGGTGTGCTATGGAGCATAGTGACTACCTGCTTGGCATCCATTTGGTTTGACAATGGAGTTAATTGATGGCTTGCAGCGAGTTGGAGGCCTCGTAATAGTGCCATTAATTCAGTTTCAATGACGTTCTTGGCAGAGTAGTTCCCCGGCATACCCCATGATCCAATGACCTAGGTGGTTTCTGAATTCTCCTCAAAATCCGGCTTGCATGTTATCTTTTTGAAAGGCTCCATCTATGTTTAGGGTGAAGGCGCCCATTTTTGGAGGTTGCCATTTCACATAAATGGGAAGGTGAGAGGTGGGATGTCGGGTTGTTATGTTAGTTAGGAAGTAGAATTCCATTGTTAGTTGCAGAATAAGATTAGGTGAGGGTAGATGTGATTTGTGCTCAAAGTAGTTGATGTTTCTAGTAATCCACAAATGTCACATGGAAAATGGTATAAGAGTGGCTAGTGGTATGTTATGGGGTTATTTTTTTTTGTTGCAAATAATTTGTTTAAGCCAAGGGTTAGTGGACGTGTTGTCAATAGTGATTGAGTTTATTAGATTGAGTAGGTGTAGTTGTTTCCAACAGTAAGTTGCTTGAGTGCATGTTAGTAGTATGTGTTCAATGGATTCGACTTCCATGGGACAGTGAGGGCAAGTAGTGGATATATTAATCCCTAGTTTGTTGAGGTACGCTTTTGTGGGTAGTCTATTGTGACTAGCTAGCCATAGGAAGTGTTTAATTTTAGGAGTTACTTGTAATTTCCAAATGCATCCATGTGTGTTGTTGTGTATGAATTGTTGGGTAATGGCTCGATAGCACGAGCTAACAGAGAATTGTCTCGTGTGAGTTAAACCCCACGTAATGTGGTCAGGTTGGGTATCAAAGTGTGAAGTATAAAAACTATTAATTATTTGACTAATGTTGTTAGGAAAGGTGAAAGATATAGGTGAATCCTTGCCGTTATAGAGGTTGAGTCCCTTATTGACTGTAATGTTGATTTCATTTTTGTTAAGAGTCCCATAGATGAGGCTTCTAATGCTACTATTTTGTGCAATCCAACTATCATGCCAGAATTTGACGTTTGTACCATTGGTGACTTGCCATTGAAGGCCAAGTTGACAAGTGTGCCATTCCCTCATTAGATGTCTTCATACGGTAGAAGTTTTTTAGGTGATAGATCTATATGGTTTAATGTATTTGGAGATTAGTAGGGATGCACATGTGGACGAGGGGTTGTGAAATAGGCGCCAAGCCGTACTAGCAAGTAGGGCTTCATTTTTACAACTAAGTTTTTGTATTCCAAGCCCTCCATGATCTTTAGGTGTGGTGGCTTTTTCCCAAGAGAAGACATAATTTCCTTTTTTGAGCATTTGATCCCCATAAAATTTTTTTTTGGTAACTTTCTAGTTGGTTGATGATGTAAGTGGGTAGTCGAATAATTTGCATGACATGGTTACTAACAGTGTTGAGTGTAGATTTTTTTAATGTAGCTCGGCCAGCCATGGAGAGGTGGTTGGTTTTCCAACCTGCTAGCCTAGTTTTAAAATTATCCAAAAGGAATTGGTAGTCTTTTTTTTTTAGAGGTTTTGCTGAAAATAGAAAAACCTAGATATTTCCCAAAGGATGATCCCTCCGGCATGCTAAAGCAAGATAAAACAAATTTTTTTTCAGCTGAAGGTGTATTCTTTGAGAAGAAAATTTTGATTTGAAAAATTTAGTTCTTGCCCTGATTGAGTGGTAAAGAGAGTGAGGATATCAATGATTTTATGACAACTGGCTATATTAATATGGGAGACCAAGATAATGTCATCGGCGAAAAAAAAAAGGGAAATTTGGGGACCTTCCTTATTCAAAGAGATGGGCTTCCAAATGGTGTAGTCCACAACATTGTTAATTTGAATAGAAAGTAGTTCCGTACATAATATAAATAGATACGGGGAGAGAGAGTCACCTTGCCTCAAACCATGCGTAGGGTGGAAGAATTTTGTAGGGTTTTCATTAAAAAGTATAGAGGTGGATGTGGTGGAGACACAAGACATAATGAGTGAGCTGAATTTATGAGGAAGATGGAAGTAGTGTAAGGATTTTTTAATGAAGCTCCATTCCATTTTATCAAAGGCTTTGGCTAGGTCTATTTTAATGAGCATCTTATGGTGTTTTGCCTTAGAGAATTGTAGGTGGTGGATTAACTCTTGAACTATAAGAGCATTATCCGAAGCCCTTTTGCATGTTTGAAAAGCCGTTTGGGTGGGACTAATGAGCTTTGAAATGAGAGGTTTAAGTCGATTTACAATTAGTTTAGTAATTATTTTATATAGAGTATTGCATAGACTAATAGGTCGAAATTGAGACATAGTGGTTGGACTCTTGACCTTAGCAATTAAGAAAACATAGGTACTGTTTATTTCTAGGAGAATACAACCTTGATCAAATATATTATGGCAAAAGGTGGTAAGTGATTGGTTTATATTATTCCAAAATTTTTGATAAAAAATTGGATGGAGTCCATCTGGACCTGGGGATTTGCAAGGCTTGAATGAGTGTACTGCATTATAAATCTCAGAGTTTGTAAGAGGTTGGGATAATAGGTCCAAGTCGACAAGGGATAATAGATTTGAGTAGTGAGTTTGGTAGTTGTATTGAGAATGGGAATGTGAGGTTGTGTATAAATTTGTATAGTAATTGAGAGCAATTAGTTGGAGCATATTGTTTTCAGTGATCCATTCTCCGTTAGTGTATTTTAAAGCATGAATCTTATTACGTCGTCTACGTTTGAGTGTAGATAAATGAAAATTTTTTGTGTTTGCGTCACCCTCATTAAGCCAATTAACACGAGATTTTAGTTTCCAGAAATCCTTTTCAAGTTTTAGAATATGATTATATTGAGTCATTAATTCCTATTCTAAATTATGTAAGAAATTACTTGTAGGGTAGTGAATGGACTTCTGAATTCCGGCTAATCTAGCTGTAATATTATTTTTCCTATGAAAAATATTACCAAAGGAATTTTTATTCCAGTGTTGAACTATTTTTGTAAAGTCAGTGATGGCTTCCACAATAGGGAGATTAGGGTGCCAAACGTGTTTTACTAGTCTAGGGAATTCAGGATGGGATAACCACATAGTTTCAAAGCGGAATAACGTGCTTTTTTTATATGTACGTTTAACTAGTGATAAGAGAAGTGGAGAGTGATCCGAGTGGGTTCTAGGTAAGTGGTGGACATGAGCTTCTGGGTATAGATGAAGCCATGCATCATTGGCTACTATTCGATCTAAGCGTTCCAAAATTAATGCACCTCGTCTACTTTTGTTAGTCCAAGTGTATTTGCTGTCGAAAAAACCTAAATCTAGGAGGTTACAATAGTTAAGACAATGTAACATATCATTAGACCTAGTATTATTTATTGAGTTACCACCATATTTTTCGTGTGAGTAAATAATATCGTTAAAATCACCACCCACGATCCATGGGCCCTTATAACTATCAGCTATAGTTTTAGGTTTTGCCACAGTAATTGTCTAGAACCCATATTATTACGTGCATATATTACAGAAAATAGAAAAGGAGTTCCATTGGGGCATACCTGTAGCATGCAGTGGACCTCTTGGTTTGTAACCATAATTTCGGAGACTTGTACAGAATGATTATTCCAAAGAACTACAATACCACCTGCTTGACCATCTGCCGGTGCTTGAGAGAGGTGAGTGAAAGAAAAGTCAACTTGGAGGGAATGGTGATCTTGAACATGGGTTTCTAGTAGTACTACCAGTGGTGGCTGATAGTAGTTGAGGAGAGATCTGAAATTTCTTCTAAATTCAGGGGATTGGGCACCCCTACAGTTCCAGATGATGAAGTTCATTGATCTATTACGAGATGGGGGTGGTGGGGCTGGCAATGTCTCTTCCTGAAATTGAGTCGTTGAGGGTACTGTTGGTGCTTGCCCTCGTAGTGTTGGAGTGATGACTACCGCAAATTTCTCCGCTTCCGGATTCACTGGGGGTCTCAGTTTGATCAAGCAATTGGTCACCTCGGGAGGACAATTGAGAATAATTTTTTTTGCGTATTGTTCTTTGAGGACGGAGATGTGGCATGCATGGAGTGATACTGGTTCTGGCCGTGTCTCTCTCATTTCCTCCAGTAAGGCTGCCAGCTCTTGTGGATTTAGAGATTCTTGTTCGTCTGGAGTTGATGGTTGAGGACTCATCGAGGTTGAGGGTGTGAGGGACTCGAAGGGACTCATTGGAGACAGTGAGAATGATGTTGGGAGATATATGTACTCGTGAAGCTAGGGTATTTGGGACTGGTTCTGGGGGTAAAATGGGAGGTCTGGGTAGGGATTGTAATGTTGTTGATACTCTGGAAATGGGTTCCACCAGGAGTTGATGTTGTGCATTGGTAATGTCGTCTAGTTGTATTGGCCATGGAAGTCCATTTCAATGGTCATCCCCTCCGTTATGATTTGAGCTAGGTCGTGTGGGTTCTGGATGCGGACTATGATTTTTTGATTGTTGACTATCATTCAGAAGGTTAGTGCATGGTTTTGAAGGCCCATCTCCAACCATGATTGTGTGTGTGTAGGGGGGGGGTGGAAGATATTGGGCGCTTGAGTTGTGTAGATCATTGGGAAGTATGGGGTGGTTGATTGGTGTTGGGGCATTATTTTCGGATGGAGAGTGTATGTGGAGTGGTAGAAATGGCATTAGAGATGGTCGAGAGTTTTGAGTGCGTAGAGGAAAGTGAGGAGTTAGAGATCTCTGCATGGTTATATTCTGAGTTTCTGGGAATGTTTTTTGTCGAAGTTTATGATGGTGGGGAGTTTTGTAATGATTGATTATATGTAGGAGTATGGTTTCCAGTGGCTGGGGAGGGAGGTGATGTTTTTGATTGATGGGTATGCGTAAGTGAATTGGGCTGGGAACGTGGGCTTTGGGATGCCAGATTAGTTTGGGAGTTGGGTTGAGTACCTAAGGGGGTAAGGTTAATGGGCTGGGAGTGAGGGGGTGAACGGGGACGGTTGAGTGTGATATTGGATGGGCTAACATTAGAAGGGTGATCGTGCATGTGAGAAGGATTCCTATTGGGTGATGGGGGCGGCATGTCTGACGTGTTTATTTGTGAGAGATGATTAGTGTCCAAGGAACTACTGTTTACGATAGGTTGTAGTGAAGTAGGGTAAATATCTAATGAGGGGTGGGGAAGGCGGTTAGTTGGGGCATAAGTGGGTATGGACTTAGCAGGTGACCCGTTTTTAGTGTTATGATTTTTGAATTAGGCTTCTACCTCTTTTAGTGGGCTTATCATTGGGCCATCCAACGTTTGGTGTGAGGTTGTGTCACTTTGGTTGAAGGTAGTATCGAGTTGATCGTATTTATTAGTTAGTGGAATTTGTTTATGATTATAAATTGTGGCAGTGTTAATATTAATAATTTTGAAGGAGATAAGGTAGTAGACATACCTGGGAGATGAGTGTCAGCTTCATGTTTATGTGCATGTAATGTGGATCTAGTGGAGCTAGTGTGGGTGGATGGTGTCTTCTTCGGAAAGGTGACAGTCTTCCACTCCGAGGTTGTAGATGTTGTGGCGTTTATATTGGTTTCTTTTCCATTAGGAGATGTCAAGTGATTTGGTTGCGTGGCTTTGGATGGGTAGTGCATAGTGACATGTCCTAGGCGTCCACAACTGACACATAACATGTTAACTCCCTCATAGTGAATTGGTTGAAGATGAGTTCCTATAAAAATATGGCGTTGAGAAGGTGCAGGCAACCTTAAGGAGTTTCCCTAGTTTATTTCTCACTTGGTGTAGTATATGGGAGTCATAGAATTCCGTGGGTAAATCGCCGTATAGGTGAGTTTCGAATTTGATGCTAGGAATTTAAGTTCCCACCTTCTAACAGAGAAAAAGTGGCCTAACAAGAACCACAGTGCCTCATGCAATGCTTTTGACATGTTTTCTTTGTGTTGGTATTTACTAAGGAAAAAGTCATTGCCTAAGTCTATGAGAGCTAGAGGCTCAGTGGGTTGCCATAGTTGTTGTAGTTTTTCTTTGAGTTTAATGTGTCCTATTTTCTTGCCGTGTACTTTGATGATAATAGAGTGTTGCCAAGGTTGGTACAATCTATTTTTATCGTCAGTAGTTATGGGAATGAAGTTATCATACTCTGACCCCTCCAATGTCTCAGCGGACATGTCAATATGGTTATGGTTTTCAAGAACTGTAGGGATTGAGGAAGCATTGGTGTGGACTAGGGCGTGTAGGAAAGAAGGCTTTGTATTCTGGATAGCTACGGGGGAATCGATGAGCATTGTTTGTGAGTCAGTGGAGTCTAGAGTAGGTTTAGGAGGAGGAGAGGCCATTTGGTGAATGGGGAAGAACTTGGAGAAGAGTAAGAGCATGGTGCAATAAGCCTTGTGACATGAAATTACATGAACAAAATCTGAAACCACTATTTTTTTTCCAAAAATTACTTCACAAATAGAGCCTCCTACCAATTGCTGTTATATATCTAAAACCCCACAATTCAAAATATTTGCTTAGATCCAAATTGTGAAGAAAATGTGTTAAGAAGCCTCCTGACATAAAATTGCATAAACAAAATCTGAATTTACTATTTTTTTTTCTCCAAAAATTACTCCACAAATAGAGTCTCCTACTAACAATTCAAACTACAACTAATAAACAAATGACAAAATTGTCTAGTTCGAGAAGTCATATATGATTTTCGCAGCATGTTGCTAGTACCGGTTACGATAAGTAGTAGTTTTTCGAGAATATAGTGATGCATGAGATATTAAAGAACCATGAAAATCCGATTGCCGAAATCCTATTCCTTAACAATAACCTTAAAATTGGAAAATCATTTTTTTTTTTGGATTATCTTTGGGAACGAAAAATAATCAGAATATTATTAACATGAAAGAGCAAAACAGCTACTATATATAATTGTTTTAGTAGTACATCTTCATGCATTTGAAAAATGTGAAAAATTTATGAAATAAAGCCGCAGAGAAGAGGATTTACTTAATAACTATATGAAAGTTGAATATGTTACTTTTAAATCTTGTAAAATCAACTTTATGAAATATGGTATATTATGCTTGAAAGGATCCGGAATTTTACACATTTAAAGGACTCTCACATTCAGATTTTATTGCACCGAGTTATTTGAAATTTGACTGATTAACCTTGAAAGAATTAGCTTTCAATTCAAATTTATTGCTTAAATTTTGATGATATTTTTGTATTTGAAATATTTATTTCTGAAGTTAAATTAAGTGCTATTATAATTAATACTAAACATATCTTAAAATCGCCAAGCAGCTTGTTAATAGCTTGCCACATAACTTAATCTCAGTATAAAATATTATTTTTTTAAATTTTATTTTCTCTCTCTTTGTATTCGTTATTACTTGTCTTTTACATTATTAATTACTTGATATGTTATATTTTCATGTGAATTTTGTTAGTTTACTATTTGATAAAATATCATTGCTTAATATAAAAAAGAATAATATAAATTTTTCTTACTCTTGAAAATTTAGTTTATTCACATTGATTCATTGCTAAAAAATTCAGGTATTATTCAAATTTATCAATAACATCTTTGAGTATTATTTATATACTCTAACATAACTTCGATTCTCCTCTTTATATATATTCTTATTATGTTATTTAACTTAACTTTAAACTATTTTTCCTTTACCTCTAACCCAAATAATTGATCTTTAAATCCTAATCTCCAAACTTACAACTAACTCTAAAAAAATGAGGTTTTATTTTACAACTCAAGTTCGAAATATTGTTGAGTGTAGCTAACTTCATTCAATTACTTTCATTAATTATATTTTCTTTTTCGAAGTCTTAAATATTAGTTTTGTCCTAAGATTGCAAACTTCTTATTAGCTTGGTACTTGACTTAACCTCAATTCAAAATTTTCCCTCGTTTTATATATATAATAGATGTTTTTAAAAATTAATTAACTATTTTGCTTTATGTATATCTATATGGTTAGATTTTGAATTTAAATGGCTTTATTAATAGCATTACAACTAGATTTTAAATTTGAACATTTATATCTATATTTATTAATTCAAATAGAGTAACCACTTAATTTAAAATTTGAAATTCAGAAATTTTTTAGTTAGAAAGGTAATTATTTTATCTTAGTAATGCCATTTGACGTTTTGTAGTTATGTCATTTGTCTTAATATGGTGCTTCTGCCTCTCTTCTCCTTTTACGTGTTTGTGCTTTGCGTAGTCCGTAAAAAATATTCTATACAAATAAAAATATTACAACTCAAAAGAACAAATTTAAGAATTTAAAAAAAAAATGAAAATACCCGACGATTAAGATAACTAAAAGGAAAACACGAAGGCACGCTATAAAAATAGACCTACTCTCACTAATGACAAAAGTCGTGATTTTAAATCCTATCAAAGTTTCTTGAAAGTTCTCATAATGTTTAAACACACATTGAATAGAACGTTAGGAAGAAATTTTCATGAACTACGTGTTTTTTGCCCGTGAACCTCTCTCTGAACGCCATGGACCTAAAACGAAACAAAGAAAATTGAAATCATAAAAAGTTACAGCTCCGTAAGCACAAAGTAAAGAATGAAAATCACCTTCTGGTTAACAAAAAATAAAATACGAAATAAATCAAAGGTATACTATAAAAATAATCCTACTCTTAATAATGACTATAGGCACTACTTTGTGCGTATCAACATTTTTGTTGATAAAGAATAAGCTCTGGAAGCGGATAGGCCGATGGTAGGGAAGGCTAGCACACATCATTTCTCNTGTAATAGAGAATAGGCATGCTTGGCTTACTTGAATCTGCGTTGGGGATGGGATTGCCTACCTGTCTAGTTAGCTTGAATGAAAGCGTAAGGCAAGCCCAAGGGCTAGTAGTAAGGCATTGGGGATCGTAGACCACTAAGGAGAGAGGCCAGTCTTCCTACTCAGCATAGGACTTAGCTGGGAAGAGACTTTCTTCTTCTCCCCCTGTCGATCTGGGAGCAGCCTTGTCTTTTCCTTTGTACTATTTTTAGTTGATAAAGAATAAGCTCTGGAAGCGGATAGGCCGATGGTAGGGAAGGCTAGCACACATCATTTCTCTAAGAATAAGTGAGTTTCACGACGAGTCTAGTTCGTAGTGACCCTAAGACTGTGTTATGGCGAACTAGGAATGCCTTCCAAGTCTATAGTCTTATAGTAACATTGCAAAGGCATAATGATAGTAGGGTCGGGATATCCCCGCCCTCCGAACCGGACGTGAGGGTCTCTCTGCAGGGGAATCTCCACTCACTGCTTCCCCTAATATCCTCCCTTTACCATATCATGGAGGTTTACAGGAGATCCCAAGGGCTCGCTCGGAACACCTCTCATTCTTATTACTTTTTCAATATGAAAACGAAAAAAAAAAAATGAAAAATCAAAAGGTCGTTTTATTCAAAACCCCAATTGTGACATCCCTTCTCTCATGAAAAATCGGAAAAATGATTCATTCCCCTTTCTAAGAGGAGTGGGATCTTAGGTTGATCTGCCCTTTCCCCTCCTTTCTTCGTAGATTATTAGCCCCAGGACACCTATACCAAAAGCTCAATGTGCAATTTGCATGATATCTATTTTTCAAGTTCAAACTAGTAAGTGAGGTTCCATAAATCCGTAGCCAGAAAAATAAAAAGTATTTTCTTATATTAAATTTTGTATTGGACAAGAAAGGAATTCCCCTTGTGTATGCGCCCCTCAAAAAGGTATAGTACTCGATTCCATTACATGCATCGGGGGCAATCGAAAAGGCCAGCATTTCTTGGAATACTGACTATAATGCTATCAATAATTGTAGTAATCCAACTGCATATTTCTTTCTCCTACCAAAAGGAAAGAAAAAAGAAATAAGGATTTCTTATGCGTTTCCACGCCCCTTTGAGACCCCGAAAAATGGACAAATTCCTTTTCTTAGGAACACATACAAGATTCGTCACTACAAAAAGGATAATGGTAACCCTACCATTAACTACTTCATTTATGAATTTCATAGTAATAGTTTCTCAATCATGAATCCGAGCGTACTACTTGAATCACGAAAGGCGCTTTTTCTCACTATCTATTCAATTCCAACTTCATGCTCACGTATGAAATCAAGTTAATAAGGCGAACAAAAGGCTGCTGAATTAGCCTATTTCTTGTGTGTACCAATTGAAGTATTTTGAGAAATTGAGATATCAGTATCAACAAACAATATTCTGAATATCTTCATTCGAAGTGAATTCTTAGCTTTTTTTTGGATTCTTTCTAGATTCAAAGACTAACCACAGAATCACAAAGAAAATAGATTCATTCTCTTACGGGAAAACCTTAAAAACTTATTTCGAGCAGGGTCCTCTGCTGGCATATTCATTCTTTTTCTTTATTATATTATGTATGGCATTTTCAAGTTGATGTTTTTTTTAGCACGCGTGCCTCCGTCCCAAAAAAAGATGTATATTCCGGACATTTTGTCGTGGGTGATACTAGAAAAATTGTTAACTACTAAGTAGCACTTCTGCTATTCAATCATAGAATCGATTCTGATGGAGCTGAAAAAAGTAAGCCCTATATATGTTATTAGTAAAGCGCTAACGCCCTATCTATAGTAAGGGGGCCTTTCTTGCTCGTTAGCGCTGTTTTTTGATTGCAGCTAGGGCGCCCCTTTTCTTTCTCAAAGTAATATGCTTATTTTCAACTCCCCGAAGCATTTCGTCGATTACTACGCCCTTCCTCGTCTCTGGGTGCCTAGGTATCCACTGTAAGCCAGTTCGTAACTCTAATTGCGTGACGTGATCGGCTGTTAGGACGATGGGGACGATAGAGAGTCCTCTAGCCCGGTCCCGTCCTTGCGTCCTTGTATTCTGATTGTTCTTACCGAGCTAACGAATCTAAAGTCTTTCATTCTCTCGAAACAAACCAAAAGGAAAGGAAAGATGAAACATAAATCATGGATCAACTAAGCCCTCTCGGGGACTTTCTTAAAGAGGAACCTCATGTAAATACCATGGAATAAGGTTTGATCCTATTCGTGGATTTATTTTCTCTATAAAGGCCCAGAAATACCTTGTTTACGTATCATTGGAAAGTGCATTAACATAAATACGGCAGTAAGAAGCGGCAATACAAAAGTGTGTAAACTATAAAAACGGGTCAAAGTAGCACTAAAGGGAAGTTAGAATGGGAAGAAGGATAGTGTCACGATCCCAATTTTCCTTTCGTAGGATGTCGTAACGGCACCTATTCTTTCAGACTAGGTAAGCCTAACAAACATGTGGAAATAACCGAAACAATAATTTAAAAATCTCAAAACCCAAAAACTAATATAAGGAAATATCTCCACAGCTACGTGTATATACAATAGCCCAAAACCCGGCGTAATACAAGTCACAAGCTCTATGCCAATATCAAAGTCATCCTTATACAACTGTATCTAGTAACGAAGGAAAAATATAGAAATGGATATAAGGTGACTCCGAGGCTTCAGATGCGGGCAGGTGTACCTTGAAGTCTCAAAATGCAAACTCAGATCACTAGTGCCGGGACTGATAGGACATACTTGAATTTGCACAAAAGATGTGCAGAAGCGTAGAATGAGTACACCACAACGGTACTCAGTAAGTGCCAAGCCTAACCTCGGTAAAGTAATGACGAGGTCAGGTCAAAGACCTACTGGTAATAATAAGAAACAAGATGAAAGATTTAACAATATAATAATAATGACAAGGAACTGAAACAAGTAAGGAGTAAACCAAGAGTTAGCTACACAGAATCAATGCAGATAATACATCACGGAAAGAAACAAAACAACCAAAGATAATTACAACAAATAGAGAAAGATCAACAAGGGTCATGAACAAGGTACCGCCTCGTAGTCCCAAATCACATGAATAACTCACAATCTTTCCTTATATCACCGCGGGTGCCTTTAAATTTAGTCTTGAAAATTATTTTCCCGAAATAACATTCCGCGTTTTATTCCACCTTATCACACCGCATGACTTCTAGTAGTTCTCCTACTAGCCACGCGTATCCATCCCACCTTATCTCACCGCATGCGTTTCAACCCCAAAATCTTATACCACCACATGTGTATCAATATCACAACATATCAAAAATCGCACCTCAAGTGCCCAATAACACAACTTGCCAGAGAAACTAATCAATAACAGTATTTTCACAGTAAAGAGCCCATGGCCCAACCACAACACACACAAAAGTCTTAACAATAACAACTAGAATGAACAACTCAATGGAATGGTATTTCACAATTTAACACTTGCCTCAAGGTGAATCACAGACTTTATCTTCCAATACAAACTTCAACAACAAGATATTCCACGATTCAACAACTTTAAGTAAAGAGTTCAACGATCAAATAATGATTGCGGGATAAAGGAAACAATAACTTCACGTTAAACATGTATGGAAATTAACATGTAAAAGGATAAGACAAGTAGACATGTTAAAATAGACTAGAAATGAAAACTATAACATGTTAAGGTAACTTAATTATGGCATGAAAGGAATCTACATAGCTAAAACTAGTAATTTCCATATTTAGCCTGTGTACACAATCGTCACCTTGCGTACACGAATTTCATATATCACAATTATCAGAACCAACACAAATCTTAAGGGTTAATTCCCCCACACAAGGTTACACAAGTCACTTACCTCAAATCATGCTAAATCAATTCACTAGTAGGTCTTTCCCTCGATTATCCAACTCCGAACGGCTCGGGTCTAGCCAAAACAACTTCATACTATTCATATAAACTATAGGAAACTAATAAAAATAATGAAATTACGGTCTTTGCAAAGAACTAAAAAGTCAACCCAAAGAGTCACTCGAGCCCGTGCCTCGGAACCCCACCAAAATTATGAAATTCGAACACCCATTCGATAACGAGTTCAACCACATAAGAATTACTCAAATCCGAAATCAAATCGCCTTTCAAATCCTCAAATTTTAGCCTAAGAAGCTTCTACCATTTTCCAACTCAAACCACTAACTAAATAATGAAATTAACAATAGATTCATGTAAATAAACCAAAACTGGGTTAGGATTCCTTAACCCAAGGTTTTCCTTGAATAACCCTCGAATTTCTTATTTCTGCCTAGCAACTTCCGCTTCTGTGGCTTTTTTGTCGCTTCTGCGACGCTGCACCCGTGGAAAAAACCATCGCAGGTACGGATTCCACTTAAGCTCAGGGGATTCCGCTTCTGCGGATAAAGTCTCGTACCTGCGAGTGCGCTCCTGCGAAAAACTCTCCGCTTCAGCGATGACCGACCAAGCTTGCCCCCTTACGCATCTGCGACCACTTCTCCGCACCTGCGGACTCGCGGATGCAGAAACCACCTCGCACCTGCAATCCCAGCTAGACAAGGACAGCTTCGCTTCTGCGACCAATTGCTCGCTTTTGCGAGTTTGCACCTGCAATCAATCCCTCTGTAGGTGTGATGACACCAGAAGCTGGAAACTTTAGCAATCCAACAAGTCCAAATTCTGATTCGATTCAATCTGTTCACACCCGGGGGCCCCGGGACCCCGTCCGAATATACCAACAAGTCCCAAAACACATAATGGACCTACTCGAGGCCAAAAGTCACATCAAACCACATCGATTCTACAAATTGCAACTCAAATTCAAGCCTATGAACTATGAACTTCCAAATTCCGAAACCAAATGTTGACTCATACCTAAACAACTTCGATTGACTTCAAATTTTGCACACAAGTCACAAATGACGATACAAACTTATTCCAGCTTCCGAAATCCGGATTCGACCTCGCTATCAATAAAGTCAACTTCCTGTCAAACTTTCCAAATCTTCCAAACCTTAATTTTTCTAACTTTCGCCAATTCACACCGAAATGACCTATTGACCTCCAAATCCACATCCGGACATGCTCTTAAGTCCAAAATCACCATAAGGAGCTATTGGAATCGTCAAAACACCATTCCAGAGTTGTCTTCACAAAAGTCAAACTACGATCAACTCTTTCAACTTAAGACTCCAACTTACGGACTATGTGTCTCATTTCACTCCGAAACGCACCCAAAACCAAAACCAAACACCCCCTGCAAGTCACATAATTATTATACAACATAGAGGAGGCAATAAATAGGGATCAGGGCTAAAACACTCAAAACGACTGGCCGGGTCATTACATCCTCCCCCTCTTAAAACAAACATTCGTCCTCGAACGAGTATACAGACATACCTGAAGTGGCGAAAATATAAGGATAACGGCTACACATATCATGCTCGGTCTCCCAAGTTTCCTCCTTGACTGGATGACCCCTCTACTGAACCTTCAATGAAGCAATGTTCTTCGACCTCAACCTTTGACCCCACCTATCCAAAATGGCCACTGGATCCTCAACATAAGACAAATCCTTATCCAACTGGACTGAGCTTAAATCCAACACATGAGACGGATCATCGTGATACTTTCGGACCATTGAAACATGGAATACTAGATGAACTGAAGCTAGACTAGGTGGCAGTTCAAGCTTGTAGGCCACCTCTCCAATCCTCTCAAGAATTTATAAAAGTCCGATATACCTAGGGCTCAGTTTTGCCTTATTCCCTAACCTCATAACACCCTTCATGGGCGAAACCAGGAGCAAGATCCGCTCCCCAACCATGAATGAAACGTCTGTTTAAACAAAGAATTATATCCTTTGACTAAATCTATTTCTAGGATGAACACGGGGTACTGATAATCAAGGAAATAGAGAAAAGTGAATAATAGACAATATTGCAGAAATATAGAAAAGCAAAGTAGATTGTATTCGAGAATCAGATGCCTTTACAAGCTGTATTCCCCTCCCTTATATAGGATATTCCTTGATATAATGTACAACTCTTGCTATGATTTCCCATTAATGACTAATTATGACATTAATGGGGCGTTACAAAGGATAACGGTAATTGGGGTACGATTACATAACGTACGAGTAATCAATTATGGGTTCTTGAATCTGCCCGTAGATTTGTCCAGATTCATTCTGACCGTTTCTCTTCCCTGTCTTGATCATGTTGAGTTTCCTGTGGCTGATGAGCTCGAGGGTTTATTGAATCTTGCCTCTTTGTTTTGTACCTCTTCAAAGAATCACATCCAGTTTTTGCGTTCTTCTGTGTCCACATAATTGGCTGAGTTATCAAGAGTTGGCTTACGTGTGAAAATCTTTTTTACCAATATAGATAGTTCCCCCACTTACCATATATTTATCGATTAATATTTGGTAAGTGGATACTCATTTATGGCGGGAATATTTTGCCGCCGCTTTACCTCAAAACATTGTATCCTTCTCTGAACCATAGGCGTCGTTTGTCACTTCCATTTAATGCTCATACCACGTGTCCTTTTCGGATTGGTTCTGCATTTACTCGGCACCTTTTAGGGCTTTTTGCGGCTGTGTCAGTCCCGAAGTGACATCTTCAATTATGACTTTTCATCATTATTTTTCTTTTTTTCCATGTTTGACGGTTGTCCTCAAGTATAAATACCTTTCTTATTTTCTTTGCTTCCACGAAACACTCTCTAACTTTGTCTTTTGTAAAGAACTTTCTTCTTGCCTTTGTAAACATGTCTTCTTCAAATCAACCTCAGGGAGTAATAGATATTGAAAATTTAACCCCATCTTCTGTTCCGACTAGGAGTCGGAGGGGTGGTAGACTTAGGAGTCTAGGATCCACTCCTTAGAGAGGCTCCTCTTCTTCTCAAATAGTTTCCCTTCCTTCCGCTAGGTCTCTAGTTTCTCCGAGGTTTAGGGCTTCTCGGTCTTTGTCTAGAGGTAGAGGTGAATGCCTTCATGAACCTGGAGTTGACAAAATTTTTCCTGTTGAGTTTGTATTTGCTAGAGATAATCAAGTTCTCATAGACCAATATTCTTCCCTTGAGAGTGTCGAAAGGTACCCAACCCTTATTACTAAGGGTCAGATTTTCCTTGTTCGTAGGGAGTGTTTTTGGAGGCCTGATTTCCCTGTCTACATTCTGAATAGTAATCAAAGAATAACGTCTTACAATACGGGATATTCTTTTTTTTATACGTACCCTTTTACTCTAGGGTTTAGACCTCCCATTGATCTAGTCATAATTGAATTCTGTCGTTTCTTCAATGTCTGCTTCGGACAAGTTGGTCCGCTTGTATGGCGGGTTGTCGCATGTCTTAGGATTTTAGCTTCTTTAGCCTCAGTTCCTTTTACTTTCAACCATCTTATTCATCTCTACTCTCCTACCTTGTTTTGTCAAGGGGTTTTTACTCTGACTTCTAGGAGAAAAAGAGTGCTGGTAACCTCTGGAGATAATAAGAATAGGGGTTGGTACCTCCGGTATGTTGATGTACCCACTGTTGGTTTAGTGGGTGAAGAAAATCTTCCCTTCCCTGAGAAGTGGAATCGCGCACGTGAGTATGATTTAGCTCACATCTATTTACTTTTCCTCGTTCTGACTTGAGATGTTTTACTAACACCGTATCTGTTTCTTCTTCTCTCAGCAATCATGTGTACTGTTGAGAATGTCTCCAGTATCCGTGATTGGGTAGAAAAATTGTTGTCCATTGCTCCTTTAGAAGAGAGATCTTGGAAGTACTTCGCTGGGAGGTACGATTGGCATGTAAAGACCCATGGTAAGTGAAGCTTTTGTTCTTGCTTCTTTCCTTACTCGAGCTTCTTCTTTCTCTGTCGCTTAACTTTTTTCCTTTTGATAGGGTTCTCTGCTCGTGGGGTGTCTGCTTCATCTATCCCGAAGATGTCTTTGGCTTAGGCCCAAGAAATTATTGTTGGTTCGTCTTCCTCGAAGAGGAAGATTGGTGAGTCCTGTTCCATAGGAGAAGAATAAAAAGAGGGTGCTTTGGTGTGCAGGCCACGGAGAAGGCGGGTGGTTTCGGACGATGAGTCTACACCCATGACTTTGCCTTCCGTGTTTGTGGTTGAGCCCTCTACCTTTGAAGATGTTTCACATTCCCCCATTCATAAGTCTGTAGATTACTTGTTCCACGAAGGTTTTGACCTTGCTCCTGATGATGTCCCTTTGACTGCTGTTTTTCCTGCTTCTTTAAGAGAAGATGTCTCATCTGCTCCTTTGGCTATTACGGCTTCTGCTGTTGCTTTGCCCATGGCTTCCTCAATTCTTCAATCCTCCGTGCTTGCTACTTTGCTCGTGGATTCTCCAGTTCCTCAACCCTCCGTGCCTGTTGTTGCTTCATCTTTGTCTGCTTCCATGCCTTCCGCTAGGGAAGTAGGGTCTTCCAACAAAAGATGCGGCAAGTGATAATAGAGGTTCCGCATGAGGGGAATATTTTCAAGAAAACGGGTGAGCCCGAAGTGTGGCTCAAGCCTTTGACAGGTCCCACTGAGAAAGCCAAGCTAGCCAGCCATAATGCTCTTACATGGGCCAACGAATTTGTGTATACCTCTTTGAAGGTATGATGCGGGTTAACCTCTTTCATTTTCGTATATGAAATTTATCATATCTATTTGGTTTATTTCTTGTAGATTAATCTTATAGGCATGGAGCTCATGAAGAGGATCACAAATACGGATCAGGAGACAAAAGAGTTACAGGCCGATGCTGATAATTGGAAAGCACAATATGATAGCCTAAGGATTTACATGGATGCCTTGGAAGAGGAAAGGAGTACCTTGAAGCAGCATATGAGGCTCATGGCGGCAGAACTGAAAGTAGAGAAGGCTTCTTGCAGTCAGGCTGATAAAGATAAGAGTGTTCTAGAGTCCTCATCTGCTGAGCAGCTGTCCCGCGCCTCAGAGGAGATTAGAGACTTGATAAACTTGCTGGGGCAGAAGGAGGAATACCCAGGAAAGCTCGTGCAATCACTCACTCGTACTCAAGAGGACTTTCGTAATTCTTCAGATAAAGTTCAAACTATGGAGGATTCGATTGTGCCATTAAGGGCCGCCCATGAAGCTGCTGAAGCAGCGAAGGACAGATTGAGAGCTGAGCTTCAAGTATGGGCAAGGGATTATGACGATCTTGAAGAGGTGGCTGCTATTGATGTGAGCTGGGCGTGTATGAATTCTCGCCTTGACACACTGACGGAAATGAGTCAAGAGTGTTTCGACCTTAGTGCTGAAATAGCTAAAACTAAGGAAGCCATGGAGAAGGCTCAACAAGGTCATAACCTCTCTTCACCTGGTGGTGAGACTCTTGTTGCCCGTGCCTCTTCATCCCCAGTTGCTCCCGTTCCTTCTGCCAGTGAAGTCAACCCCCATCCTGAAGAAGTTTAAGAAGTTGGTTCACCCCTTCTTTTTTAATCTTTGTCTCAATTGGTGGTTACCCCCAGTCCCATCGGGGGTAAATTTGGATCTCTTTAATGTCCCCAAATGAAAACCTAGGGGCACCTTGATGTATAAAAATTCTATATGGCTAAGTATAAGTTACTACTTAGTTTTTACTTAGCCGTTTTAATATATTAGTGCTAGTATGACTTTTGTTGAGTTTATGTTTCACTCTTTAAGTCTTTTGCATGCTTTTTTTCAAGGTTTTAGTTTTACCTCTGAGTTTTTCATATAGAATGCTTTAGATTACTCGTACCTTTTCGTAATAGGCACGGTGTCATATTAAATGTGTGCCTATTTGTAGTAGGCATAATTTATGGAAGAGGGCCCTTTTTGTATCGACACTTAATGAAGAAGACGTCTCAACTTCATAAAGGTGTAATAATGCAATAGAGTGATAGGAATTTTTCACATATTTAAGAATGTTTCCAAGGAAAGTTTTTTTTTGTTTGAACTTCCACAACATTTTACATGTGTTTGATTATCGTCTAAAGCTCATGTTGAATTGTTTTTGCTTAACAGATTTGATATACCCTTGTATTTCGTAACTGTTTTTCAGAGGTAACAGTTTTCTGATATTAATACAAGGGAACAACTGTTTTGCACTAGTAACAGTTTTTATAAAGATTGGGTTCTACCCGCAACTGTTTTTATTGATAACAGTTTTATAATAAGTACAAGGAAAATGCTGTTTCATCCGTAACTGTTTTATTTGACAACAATTTACTGAATAAATACATGGATTTTGATCTTTCATTTGTAACTGTTTTATTTGATAACATTTTTTTTTTGAGTAAGTATAAAGATGTACATTTCTTCCTCGTGACTAATATTTTGCCTTTCAGCCTGAACATGTTCGAGGTTTTTTTTTGCATTTTTGCATTAGGCTTTGTATTTGGATGACTCTTTTGATCTCTTTCGATTCTGCTCGTATCACTTGTCTTGTTG
The DNA here is from genome assembly GCA_005239525.1 of Nicotiana knightiana. NCBI lineage: Eukaryota > Viridiplantae > Streptophyta > Magnoliopsida > Solanales > Solanaceae > Nicotiana > Nicotiana knightiana. Next base: position 60,412 of record ML376220.1, on the reverse strand, counting down.
GGTAGATGGGTCTTCAGGCTCGAGCTTTTGACTTTCTGATAGTCTTCTTTGCTTCGTCTTAGCCTTCCATACTGTATAGTCCCCCAAGTGTTTGAGCTTTGAAGAATGAGATCTCGAGCACTTGATTATTCCTTCCTTGTGGTCCTTATCCTGAAAAGGAAAAACATTCCGGACTCGAAGGTATATAGTTTTTTAGATAGTGACTGCTTAACCCTTTAAAACGTCCATCAGAAAGCNGTATTTCTTTTCCTTAGAAGTAATACTTCTTTAGGTGGATGGCGTTCCAGCTTGTTGGTAGAACTCTGCCGTCCATAGCTTCCAACTTATAGGCGCCCTTCCTAGCTATGCCTCGGATTTTGTAGGGTCCTTCCCAGTTTGGATTTAGCTTTCCTTCGCCTGCTTCTTTCGTAGATTGAAAGACTTTTTTGAGGACGAAGTCCCCAATATTGAAGTACCTGAGATGAGCCTTACGGTTGTAATAACGCTTTATGATTTTATTTTGAGATGCCATCCGTATCAATGCTGCTTCTCTCCGTGGTTCGTGCAGGTCCAGATTGGTCCTTAATTCGTCGTCGTTTGCTTCCTCCATGGATGTTTTGAACCTTATGCTTGGTTCGCCAATCTCCTCAGGTATTAAGGCTTCTGAGCAATAGACAAGTGCGAACGGAGTTTCTCCCGTGGCTATTTTTGAAGTTGTTCTGTATGCCCATAGTACCGCTGTTAACTCATCAGGCCAGTTTCCTTTGGCTTTATCCAACCGCTTTTTTAGTTGTTGATGATGACCTTATTTGTTGACTCAACTTGACCATTAGCCACGGGGTGGTATGGCATTGAAGTGATCCGCTTGATTTTCCAGCTTTCGAAGAATTCTGTGATTTGTGAGCCTATGAATTGTGGGCCATTATCGCACACGATCTCCTTTGGTATCCCAAAGCGGCATATTATGTTTTGCCATAAGAAGCTTTTAAATTCCTTTTCTCGAACTTGTTTGAACGCTTCTGCCTCTACCCATTTTGTAAAATAGTCGGTTAGCATGAGAAAAAACCGTACCTGTCCTTTAGTTATGGGAAGAGGTCCCACTATGTCCATACCCCATTTCATGAAAGTCCATGGGGATATTATTGGATACAATAATTTCGCTGGTCGATGCATGTTATTGGCAAACCTTTGGCACCTGTCGCATTTGGATACGAAGTTCTTGGCCTCTTCTTCCATCTTGAGCCAATAGTATCCAGCTCTGATTAGGGTTTTTACTAAGGATCTTGCCCCTGAGTGATTTCCACAGTGTCCTTCGTGGACTTCTTTCATCACAAATTCCGTTTGGTTAGGTCCGAGGCATTTAGCTAGGGGTCCTCCGAACATCTTGCGATAAAGCGAGTTGCGAATAAGGCATTACCGTGCAGCTTTGTGGCAAAGCGCTTGAGCTTATTTCCTATCTTCAGGTACGGTGCCATTCTGCAAAAAATTAAGAATTTCGTTCCTCCAATCCCAGGTTAAGTTGTTGAAAGTTACCTCATTCCTGTCCTGGTCGATCATTGAGTGGTATAGTTGGACGACAATTGTATTGTCTTTGTTTGTTACTTTCGTGATTGTTGCAAGGTTAGCTAATGCATCTGCTTCTGCATTTTCTTCTCTAGGTATTTGCACTACCTTCCATGTTTTGAATTGTCTCACGAGCTCTCGTGCTTTTTCAAGATACTATTGCATTCGAGTTTCTCAAGCGATGTAAGTCCCCTGCATCTGATTTATTACCAGTTGGGAGTCGCTGTTGATCACGATTTGCTCGATTGAGAGTTACCGTGTGAGTTCAAGATCTGCAATAACAGCTTCGTACTCTGCTTCATTGTTAGTTATAGGATAACACTTGATAGCTTGCCGTGTCTTTTCACCCGTGGGTGATATTAAGACTATGCCTAAGCCGACACCTTTTATATTTGACGAGCCATCGGTGAATAGGGTCCATAGGCCCGGATTAGCACCGTTAAATAGTTGTAACTCCTTTTCTTCTTCAGGGATAATGCTATTACTAAAGTCAGCAACAAAATCAACTAGTATTTGAGACTTAATTGCAGTCCTAGGCTGATAGATTATTTCATGCTCGCTTAATTCTACGACCCACTTGGCTAATCTTCCCGACAATTCTTGTTTATGCAGAATATTTCTTAAAGGATATGAAGTCACAACGGTGATTGGTGACATTGAAAATATGGTCGTAATTTTCTAGATGCCATTATTAAAGCTATGGCTAATTTTTCCAGATGTGGATATCTAGTTTCAGCATCTAGCAACATTTTACTTACATAGTAGATAAGTGATTGCTTACATTTTTCTTCTCTTACTAGTACTGCACTTACATCAATTTCTGAAACAGCCAGGTAGATGTACAATCTTTCCCCTTCTTTTGGCTTTGAAAGCAGAGGTGGTTTCGATAGATAAATCTTCAGATTTTTGAGGGCTTGTTGATATTCTTCAGTCCATTCGAACTAATTCTTCTTTTTGAGAACTGAGAAGAATTTAAAACTTTTTTTAGAAAACTTAGAAATAAATCTTCCAAAGCTACTATTCTCCCTGTTAGTCTTTGAACTTCTTTTTTATTTGTTAAAATATCAGGTATTTCTTCTATAGCCTTAATTTGAGCGGGGTTTTACCTCTATTCCTCTGTTCGATACAAGGAATCCCAAAAATTTACCTGATTGCACTCCAAAAGTGCATTTTTCTAGATTTAGCTTCATATTATACCTGCGTAAAATATCAAAAGTAGTAGAGAGATGCTGGAAATGGTCTTCCGCTTGTGTTGATTTTACCAACATATCATCAATATAAACTTCCATCATCTTTCCAAGATGTTCTTGAGACATTTTAGTCACTAACCTTTGATAGGTGGCCCCAACATTTTTCAAGCCAAAAGGCATAACTTTATAACAGTAAGTCCCCCTGTTTGTAATGAAGGAAGTTTTTTCCTCATCCGATGGATCCATTTTAATCTGATTATAACTAGAATATGCATCCAAAAAGCTTAATAATTCATGACCTGTAGTGGCATCAATCATTTGATCTATATGTGGTAATGGGAATGAATCTTTGGGGCATGCTTTATTTAAGTCAGTATAATCTACGCATACTCTCCATTTGCCATTATTTTTAGGTACTACCACGATGTTAGCTAGCCAGTTAGGGTATGCTACCTCTCGTATAGAACCAATCTTCAAGAGTTTCTGTACCTCTTCGTCAATCACTTGGTTCTTGAATGGTCCTTACTTTCTTTTCCTCTGCTTAACATGTACGAAGGATGGATCTTTATTTAGTTTATGAGTCATCACTTCTAGTGGGATGCCTGTCATATTTGAGTGGGACCACGTAAAGCAGTCTGCGTTAGCCTTTAAATAATCAATTAACTTACCTCTTCGACCGGGGCCCAGTCTCGTGCCTATATACACTTTCTGTTCAGGCTTTTGTTTAGACAATGAAACAACTTCGAGGTCTTCCGTAGTTGTTTTGATGTGCTCGTCTTCCTCCGGTTCATGAATGACGTCTGGTCTGGAATCTGCATCCGTGTGGTCTAATGCACCTTCCGTGGTAACTTGATTCAACTTCTCGTAAGTATTTTCTTTCTTACCTGTTTTAGCAATAATACCTTCCGTACCTATTTGGGTAGTAATTTCTTCCATGTCTGTTTGGGCAGTATTACCTGCTTGGGAGATTCCCTTATCTTTTGATTCTTCCATCTCTACTTTTTTTGTTGTAGTGTACCACAGAGTTTATATTTCTTGCGGTTTGCTGATCGCCTCTAATTTGCTGAATCCCCCATTCGGAGGGGAATTTAATTACCTGATGGAAGGTGGAGGGTATTGCTTTCATGTCGTGGATACATGGTTTTCCCACGATTACGTTATAAGCCATGTCAATATCATTTACTTGGAACCTGGTACTTTTGATTACCCCCTCAACATAAGTGTTAAGCTCAATTTCTCCTTTTATTATAACCGTAGGGTTATCAAACCCTGATATGGCTCTTGCCCTTGGGATTACTTGATTCCCCAATAGAATTTCTTCCACGACTCTTAGAAAAATGATGTTGAATGAACTACCTGGATCAATCAACACTCTTTTTACGTTAGTGTCATGAATAAGTAAAGATATTACCAGAGCATCGTTGTGAGGAAGCATTAGTCCACCGATATCTGCATCATCGAAGGTTATATCGTCCTCTTCCATATTTTCACGAACCCGTTTTCCATGTGTAATTGTGAACTTTGTGGTTGTTTTGCAGACCACCCCGTTCACTTCTTCACCTCCATGTATCACGTTGATGGTTCGTTTTGGAGAAGAAGGCTTTGGGGGCTCCTTCCTGTTCTTCATATATGCATGTTTACTTTTATCACTAAACAATTATGTTAAATAACCCTGTTTCAATAAATGTTTACTTCACCTTGTAAAAATCTGCAATCCACAGTCTTGTGCCCATGATCGTTATGGAATTCACACCAGAGATCTGGGTTCCTTCTATTTGGATTTGATCGCATCTATTTAGGTCACTTAACCTTGTCTCCCATGTTCCTCAATATTGAGACAAATCAGTAGTAGTGACACTAAATGTATGATCCCCAATTCGGGTATTACCTCTAGGTCGTTCATCTTGATCTTTTCTGGATCCAGATGAGGATGAGACTACGTCTCTTCCTGGTGGTCTATAGTCTGACCTAGCATTTTTGAACCTGGGACGAATATCACGTCACGAAGGTCCTAAATAAGGATCGTACCTGTTTTTACCTGATCCTCTGTCTGATTCAGGACGTCTGGATCTGGAATGATCTTTGTCTCTTGAACGAGAAATGATATCTTCCTCTATTCTGAGTTTAGTACTATACCTGTTATATACATCATTCCATGTTGTAGCGTGGAATTCTCTTAGTCTTTCCTTAAGTCGTCTCGTGACTTCTGAACTTTTATCATTTAGGTTGCTTGCAAATGCCATGGCTGCCCAATTATCAGGCACCCTGGGTAATTGCATTCTTTCTCGTTGAAACCTGTCTACAAACTCACGGAGTAGTTCCATGTCTCCTTGTTTTATTTTTAATATGTCTTACATTCTTTTCTCAACTTTTTGCACCAGAGTGTGCTTTTATAAATGAATCTTCAAGCTCAGCAAAAGAGTCAATAGAATTTTCAGGGAGAAGAGAATACCAGGTTAGGGCTCCTTTGGTAAGTGTTTCCCCAAATTTTTTGACAAGGGCTGATTCAATCTCTTGTTTTGTTAAGTCGTTGCCTTTTACTCCGGTAGTGAAAGCAGTCACATGATCATGTGAGTCAGTTGTTCCATCATATTTGGGAATATCAGGCATTTTAAACTTCTTGGGTATAGGGAAGTGTGCCGCACTTGGCTTCCAATGTTGTTGAGAATACCTATCAACATCAATGCCTTTGATAATAGGCGGAACTCCAGGAATTTGTTCGATGCGATCGTTCTGCTCCTTCATCTATTTCTGTATAGTTAGTAGCAAATTTTGTAATTCTAAGTTATTAGATATACCTGGTCTCGCTTCAAGAAATTCCTTAGGAGTATCTCCCCTTCCTGAGTTTGCCAACCCAGATTGAGAATTTTCCATGGCGATGGTATTATTAGGGGGTGGTGTTGGTGGTGCAGGTAACGCTGCCGGTAATACCCTCACAAATTCTTGCAAAGCTTGGCTCACATACTCTGCAATCATTTTCTTTACTCGATCTTGTTCCACCGTTTGATCATTATTATCATTGTTGTTATTGGATCTTTCTGGGGATTGTTCCCTTGAACCACGTGGGGTTCTTGAAGGTGATGGAACTGGGGTTCCATTCCTTTGCTGGTTGTTGTCGTTGCAGTTCGACATAGTTCAGAGGATATCGCTTGAAAAGCAAACAAAGATTATCAGATTCCCGATAATGGAACCAATTTGTTTAACCAAAGAATTATATCCTTTGAGTAAAACTATTTCTAGGATGAACACGGGGTACTGATAATCAAGGAAATAGAGAAAAGTGAATAATAGACAATATTGCAGAAATATAGAAAAGCAAAGTAGATTGTATTCGAGAATCAGATGCCTTTACAAGCTGTATTCCCCTCTCTTATATAGGAGATTCCTTGATATAATGTACAACTCTTGCTATGATTTCCCATTAATGACTAATTATGACATTAATGGGGCGTTACAAAGGATAACGGTAATTGGGGTACGATTACATAACGTACGAGTAATCAATTATGGGTTCTTGAATCTGCCCGTAGCTTTGTCCAGATTCATTCTGACCGTGTCTCTTCCCTGTCTTGATCAGGTTGAGTTTCCTGTGGCTGATGAGCTCGAGGGTTTATTGAATCGTGCCTCTTTGTTCCGTACGTCTTCAAAGAATCACATCTAGTTGTCACATTCTCCTGTGTCCACATAATTGGCTGAGTTATCAAGAGTTGGATTACGTGTGAAACTCTTTTTTACCAATACAACATCGCGAACCTTCCGATCCGTATAACTCTTCTGTCTAGATTGCGTTGTGCGAAGCCAATCTTGAATTAATTTCACCTTTCTCCAAAGCATCATGAACCAAGTCTGTACCCAATAGCCTAGCCTCACCCGGCTCGAACCAATCCACCAAGGACCAAAACCGCCTCCCATACAAAGCCTCATACGGAGCCATCTGAATGGTCGACCGGTAGCATATCCAAACTGCATCACACACGCACGAAACATATCCCCCAGTATCTGAATAGTGCATTCGGACTGTCTATTCGTATGGGGTGAAATGTTATACTCAATTAAACCCGCGTGCCTAACTCATGTTGTATGACCCTCTAGAATCGCGATGTAAATTGTGTACCCTGGCCAGAGATGATGGATACCGGCACGCCATGAAGTCTGATAATCTAGAGAATATAAACCTGAGCCATTTCCTATGAATAATAAGTAGTCACCACTTGAATGAAATGAGCCGAATTGGTCAACTTAGCCACAATCACCCATACTGCATCGAACTTCCTTTGAGTCTGTGGGAGCTCAACAACAAAATCCATAGTAACACTCTCTCATTTCCACTATGGAATTTCTAGCCTTTGAAGCAAACCACTTGGCCGTCGATGCTCATACTTCACCCTCTGACAGTTAAGGCACCGAGCTACATACTCTACTATGTCCTTCATCCTCCTCCACCAATAGTGTTGCCTCAAGTGTTGGTACATCTTGGCGGCACCCGGATGAATGGAGTACCGCAAATTGTGAGCCTCCTGAAGAATCAGCTCAGGAAAACCATTTACATTTGGCACACATAGCCTGCCCTGCATCCGTAACACACCATCGTCCCTAATAGTGACCTCCTTGGCATCTCCGTGCTAAACCGTGTCCCTGAGGACTAGCAGATGAGGGTTGTCATACTGACGCTCTCTGATACGATCATATAGAGAAGATTGAGAAGCCACATAAGCCAAAACTCGACTCGGCTCCGAAACATCCAATCTAACAAACTAGTTGGCCAATGCCTGAACATCCAATGCTAATGGCCTCTCCACTGCCGGTAGATATGCGAAACTACCCAAGCTCTCTGCTTTGCGACTCAAGGCGTCGGCTACCACATTGTATTTTATGGGATGATATAGAATGGTTATATCGTAGTCCTTAAGAAACTCTAACCACCTCCGCTACCGCAAGTTAAGATCCTTCCATTTGAACAAATTTTGTAGACTCCGGTGGTCGGTATAGACCTCACAAGGGACACCGTACAAATAGCATCGCAAATCTTCAAGGCATGAACAATAGTTGCTAACTCAAGGTTGTGGAAAAAATAATTCTTCTCATGCACCTTCAGCTGTCTAGACCCGTAGACAATTACCTTATTATACTGCATCAACACTTCATCGAGACCAATATGCGACGCATCATAATACATAGTATAAGACCGCGAACCCATAGGCAACACCAACACTGGGGTTGTAGTCAAAGCAGCCTTGAGATTTTGAAAGCTCTCCTCACACTCCTCGGTCCACCTAAATGGAGCACCCTTCTAGGTCAATCTGGTCATAGGTGCAGCAATAGCTGAGAAACCCTTTACGAATCGACGGTAATACCCTGCCAAACTAAGAAAACTCCGAATCTCAGTAGCTGAAGACAGTCTGGGCCAACTCTGCATTGCTTCAATCTTCTTCAAATCTACCTTGATCCCCTAACTCGACACTACATGACCCAAAAATGCCACCAAATCAAGCAAGAATTCACACTTTGAAAATTTCGCATATAATTTCTTTTCTCTCAAGGTCTAGAGCACTATCCTCAGGTGTTGATCATGATCCTCCCAGCTCCGGGAGTACACTCGAATGTCGTCAATAAACAAAATGATGAATGAGTCAAGATAGGGCTGGAATAGACTGTTCATTAAGTGCATTATGCTGTTGGGGCGTTGGTCAGCCCAAATGACATTACAAGGAACTCGTAATGACCATACCGAGTCCTGAAAGAAGTCTTCGGGATATCCGGCTCCCGAATCTTCAACTGATGATTGTTGGAACTTAATTCAATCTTTGAGAACACTCTGTCACCCTGTAGCTGATTAAATAGGTCATCAATGCATGGTAATGGATACATGCTCTTCACTGTAACCTTGTTCAATTGGCCATAATCAATACACATGTGCATAGAACCATCCTTATTTTTCACAAAAAAGACCGGAGCACCCCAAGGTGATACACTGGGCCGAATGAAACCGTAATTAAGAAACTCATGCAATTGCTCCTTTAACTCTTTCAACTCTACTAGGCCATACGATATGGTTGAATAGAAATGGGCTGAGTCACCGATAACAAGCCAAAACCAAAATCGATATCCCTATCAGACGACATATGTTCAGAAGATCCACCGGAAATACACCTGGATAATCCCTCAAAATCGGAATTGACTCAATGGAAGGAGTATCAATACTTACATCCCTCACATATGTTAGTATGCACCACATGCCTTTCCAACCATCCGTTGTGCCTTAAGGAAAGATACCACCCTGCTAGGAATATAATTTAAATTACCTCTCCACTTTAACAATGGCAAACCTAGCATAGCCAACGTCACCATCTTGGCGTGACAATCAAGGATATCATGGTAGGGCGACAACCAGTCCCTTCCCAAAATAACATCAAAATCTACCATACTGAGAATAATAGATCGGCTCTAGTACCAAAACCACCAAGAATAACTAAACGCGACCGATATATACGGTCAACAATAATGGAATCTCCCACAAGAGTGGACACATAGACATGGGAACTCAAAGAATCACGGGATATACCCAAATGCGAAGCAAAATAAGATGATATATAAAAATAAGTGGAGCCTAGATCAAATAAGACTGATGCATCTCTATGACAAACCAGAACAATACCTGTGATAACTGAGTCGGCTATAACCAACTCCGTCCTAGCAGGAAGAGCATAATATCTGGCCAGGCCTCCCTCTCTAGGGCGACCTCTACCTACCCGACCTCAACCCCTGGCTGGCTGTGCAGGTAAAGTGGCAACTAGTGCGGTAACCCTGTCCTGAGAAGCTTGAGAGCCTTGTGGAATACATGGGGCCTGAGTAGCCTTTGGAGGTGCACTCCTCTTGAGTCTGGGTAGTCCCTCACCATGTGACGAGTGTCACCACACTCAAAACAATCTCTCGGAGGACGTGGCTGCTGAGACTGACTCGGGCCTTGTCGGATGGACTGACCACTGAAAGCACCCCGTGTAGGAGGTATACTACACAATGGTGGTGCATAATGGGGAACCTGAGGGATGGGAGTGGCTGGAATACCGCTGGAAGCTAGGAGTGCTGAAGGAACAGGACAACTCACATAGACCCTACCATGACAGGCAGTAATTGAGGCACGGGCACCACTATACGTGCCAGAATCTCGAGGCCTCTTAGCCTTCCTCTCTCTCCTGGGCCCACATACTCTCAAATATCCTAGCGATCTCCACTACCTGCTGGTATAAGATGTCCATATGCAACTCTCGGGCCATGCTGAATCTGATACCAGGGTTGAGCCCCTCAATAAATCGACAAACTCGCTCTCTGACAGTAGCAACCAAGGGTGGTGCATGCCTGGACAAATCACTAAACCGGGCTTCTTACCCCGATACGGTCATAGAACCCGGATGCAATTTCTCAAACTCTGTGCGCCAGGCATCCTAAGACTCTGGGGAACAAACTCCCTCATGAACATCTCTAAGAATTGATCCCAGGTGAGTGAAGCTGCCTCGATTGGACTATCCAACTCATATGCTCGCCACCACTGATAATCCGCTCCTTTAAGCTGGAACTTGGTGAAAGCAACCCCACTCGACTCCACAATGCCCATAGTATGGAGGATACGGTGGCAATCCTCAAGAAAAACCTGGGCAACCCATGAAGCCAACCCGCTGAAGGTAGGAGGATGGTACTTCTTGTACCTCTCGAGCCTGAGCTGCTCCCTCTCAGAAACTGCTGCCCTAACCTCGGGCTGAACTGGGACAATTGACTGTACTGTTATGACCTCTGGGACCTGGTCAAACTGGACCCGGTGCTCCGGGGTGTGAGCGGCGGGAGTCTGTGCTCCTCCCCCGGCCCAAGATGTGGTAGGAGCTAGTGGAATCAACCCCGCCTGAGCCAAAGTGCCGAACATGCTCAGAAACTGGGCGCGAGTCTCCTGAAGTGAAGGGGTAGTAACCGACATCTCAGGTCCCTGCACTCCAACTCGAGCTACTGGTGGATCCTCTGTATCATCTCGGTCAGGCGCTCTGGCTGCACCACGTGCCCGTTGTCGTGCCCCCTTTTTCCTCACGGAGATCGGGTTTATGACATTGGTTGGGACAACACGTTCCTTTTGGGAAAGGGGTTTGCATAATTTGAAGAGTCGCCACCTAAAGATTTTAAATATACATGAAGGCACCTAAGGGGTTCAATTACAACTACGTTTCTAACCAGAGATTTAGTTAAGGACATGAAATTATCCTAAGGGGAAGGTGTTAGGCACCCCTCAGGATCCACAAGTGTGGTTCCCGGCCAAATGGTTTCGTGAGTTTGTACAAATAGCAAATGATAAGTAAAGGCTCAAACAAGAGGGTATTTAAGTCTTAAGCATACAGGTGTTTAGAAAAACAGTAGGGGTAATTACGAACTATCGTATACAAGTGTCCTTGGTTTATAATAATATGGATCACATCAATGCAATACCCGGTAATCACTCCTCGAAGAGAGGCTACACGTGGTATTAGCGCACCGGTCATCATATCCATATTCTACCCTTCTCACCCCGTGAAGGTAATTAAAGCGTGTGTTGGTCACAGATTCTATTGCGTGCTATTACCCGTCCCATCCTATCAGTCCTGGAGGAGGTTAGGACTACTATCCTAAAGGTAGGTACTAGGCAGACCTTCAGGCTTAAAGGGTTAAGATTCTAAGGTGACAAGCAAAGAACATATATGACTACAGTCAATGGGAAGCACATAGGAGCATATAGGAAGCTCAGATTTTCCTCCGCAAATAATGCATATAATTAGCACGACTCAAACACATATAAGGGCAGTGTTATTAATTAAGATCCTAAGGCATGGTATCTAGGTGAATTCAGAAGATAAACAAATAGGCAGACTTGTTTTATAACTCAAGGAAAACATGCTCTTAATCAGTTTCCCTACTGATTTACAAGCAATACCTATTAGAGTTAAGCAGCACACACAAGAGAGACAAATTTCTAATAGTCACCTAAGGCTTGCCTAGGCGGGGACAATGTATATTAACAGAATTATTAAAGGAAATATTGCAAATTGTTACCTAAACATGTTGTTCTAGGTTATTTAGAACACAGAAGCATTACCAGTTATTATTTTTTTAGAGAAAACTGAGTGGGGGGGGGGGTTTATACTTTTTATACATTAGTAATTAGACTAAATGTAGTTGAACGATTATGGGCCTATGACATGATATCTAATGCACAGATAGAGATGCAGAATGATGCGTATGCAAAATTCCTAAGAATAATTTCTAAATGCTCAGTATTAATCATGGTTTAAGAAGATGCTAGAATGATAATTTACTTAATGTTTTTAGCCTAGAACAAGATTTCTAAGCGTACATGGCAGTGTGGAACATGACAGTAGAAAACACCATTTATTAGCAGGATTTTTCTAAGTAAAAATGAACATGCTGAAACAGTGAGAATGAGACCTAATAAACATGATTTCTAATGCGTGAATTTGAACATTTGGGCCTAAACATGATCTCTATTGCACAGATAGGAAATAAAGTCTAACAGCATGATTTCTATCCCTTTAATAGCTAATGCATGCGTAGCTACCCCTCCCTTTTCACTATCCATCCCCTGGTTTGTTTACAGTTTATTACATGCCAGGGGATTATGAATTACACGACCAAAGGAAAATAAGAAGTTACTTCTATAGGGAGCCTTCAATTAGGCCCAGATATTCCAAACCTCACTGCCATATGGTATTGCATAGCCTTTTCATAATCCTGATGTGTCAGAGTTCCCTAAGGACCTCAAGGGCTCCCGGTCTGGGCTCACACCCAGCCATAGCCAAATAATTAAACATGTGCAGTGTGGAAGTGCCAGTCTTGTGTGTCAGAGTTCAGAGGGTACTCAAAGGGTTCCCAAAGTAGTGCTCACACGAAAGGGGCTGAACTTAGACTTCTAAGAGTGTATATGAGAGTGATTTTTATTTTAAAGGATTTAAGTAAGGAACAATTTTGAGAAATGGTAAGTAAGAAAACAAGTTTGAAGAAGGAAATGTGAGCTTAACATCACACAAGGACGAAGGATATCCCAACAATCACAAACAAGGGTAATGGGATTAGGGACAAATACCGAGCATGTAGGGCATACATACAACAGGCAAATACGCACACAAACATACAATCAGGAACTCCTAAGGGTCTAGAGGATCAGGGGGTATAGTGCTAGGTCAGATTAACACCTAAGTCCATGGTTAAACTAATGTACCGGTCATAGGCATGTAAGACGTAGGTGTTAAGTGTAGAGAAACATGCTGGTCATAAATAAATAAAGCCTAATTTAAACATGCAGAGGGGAGTTCAGGATCCTAGATATATGCTGAAGAATAAGTAAGCAAGTTGGAAGCATGCTGAATCACAACAGTAATGAAACATATTGGTTTGAGGATGAAATATAAATTAGAACATACTAGTGAAGTGGAGAAAGCATTAACACAAACAGGAAAGTAGAAGAATGCACAATAGTTAGCCTTGGCTTGCAGCCGGCTAACCCAGAGTAGTAGTAATTAGCACAAAAGACGGAGCAGGAAGTCTTTAAATTGTGAGAGAGATTTTTTGAACAGATTAGTTCGTGTCCGTGTGTCCGTGTATGAATAAAGTATATATAGTTTTGAAAACTTGATGAAAAAACAAGGAAAGAACCAGAATTAACCAACGATTGTGGGATTGAATATCAATCAGTACCCAATTAGTACAAGTATCCCTATAATCAAGGGAGTAATTCACACAGTGAGTTTTTAATAAGGAAAGAACCATATATAGCTTAGAGGAATATAAGAACAGTGTATGTATAATAGGCAATTACGTTTCCCTTAATTGCAGGGTTTAAACTCAAATGGCTAGTAGGTAAAAATAATAATTAAGGAAAGTTCTTATGCTTGTAATATGTAAGGAAACAGTTTCACCCCTAATTCAAACATACAATTGAGGCTAGGTTCAGAAAATATTACTTAAGGAACTAGCAATCAATTAACCGTTAATCAATTATGTAACAAGGTAAGAAAACAAAGTTGGAAATAAGAACATCTCATAAGAAATCAGGGATTCGGAATTGGTACTAATTAGGGGATGACCTCATGTATCTAAGGAAACATGCAGAATCAGCAGGGGATATCGGATGAAAAATCAGTACAGTACTACTCATAATCATTCAGGGATTCAAGACAATAGTGATTCAAGAAGGGTGAACACACAAGAAGCAGTAGAATCAAAGACCCAATAACATAGTGAAGCAACAATCACAAAGAAACAAGGATTACTTATGGGAAGCAGACACACATACAAATCAAAATAAAAGACATGCTCAGCATTTAGAACACAATGTTAAAACGAAATAAATCATGACTAAAAGTGATACACTTTTAAGCATATGAGAAAAATCACTTAAACTTCAAGAAATCGTTTGAAGAAAAGGTCTCAGAAACCCTAAGTGAAAAACTTATTTAAAAATGGAAAACCTTTAAGCAAAAATGTATTAATACTCGTAATAAACCCGAATCTAGTGTAGATCTAAGAGAATAGGAAGGTTTTTGAAGAAAGCATGCGAAAAGCTTCATGATATACACAGATCTAAGACAGATCTAAAGGAATCGTGAAAATACCAGGGGTTAGGATTTCAGAGAGTTAAAAAACGAGAAAAACTTTAAAGATATCGCCAGTGTTAGCAGGAAAAGTCATGGCTCTTACTCTGACGGCCGGAAGATGGAATGAGGGACCATGGGTAGGATCTGAACCTCTCCAGGCTCGCCTGAGGTCCTTAGGGTGCCATTAGACCGGTGTAGGGTGAAGCAATAACCAGGAGATAGTGAAAGACCACAGTTTCTGGCGAGGAAACTAGCTGGAGAAGACGAACAAACTCCATTGGAGGTGGAGAGACAAGGGAAGATTCTAGAGAGAACCGGAGAGACCCAGAGAGAGATAGAGAGAGAATGAGAGATTGGGAAATGAGGGGTCGGAGGG
>ML376220.1:1249-37512 GCA_005239525.1 Nicotiana knightiana | reverse complement strand
TGTAGCCATACCGTTCGTACAAGTAGTCAAAAGGAATGTACGAATCCTCCAGACATACCAATTCCGCGTCCTTTTTCAGACCCATCATTTTGAGGAAATTTCTGCCTGTGCGGTTCTCAGGCATCAGCAACCTCGAAGTTTCCCATACTAGGTTAGCCAACCCTCCTATCTCTTCTATCAACGGTTCCATTTCGATGTTCCCAAAGCAGAACACAGATCTTTCACGATCCCAGAACAAGGTAGCAGCCTCTACTATCATTTTGTTAGGCTGGATTTCCAGAAGAGATGGTAGATTACCCAAGTGTTTCCTAACGATAGCTTTGTCGCTAGAGTGTAGATCCTCCCACCAACTCAGAAATTTTGGGTGGATGCTGGAGACCAGGTCGAATCTGGGGACTTTGTGCCTCAATGTCATCAAGTCACAATATACACATCCGTACTTTCCAATAGNGGCTCGATGGTGTCTTTCTCAAGTATAACCTTGCAGTTCCATAGGTGCTGAGCTTGGCACTTGTGAGGACTGTCATTATTTTGAAAGTTGGCTCGGAGATGGCTCATCTTCTCGACCCTAGGGATGACTTGCTTCCTTCCTGCTTGCCTCATAACTCGAAGAGGGACGTAAAGGTATGTCCCCCTTAGACCAATTAGTACCAAAAATGATGCGTCTCGGGATCGAATGATGAACTCATCCGTTGGAAACCATTCGAACATCCATTGAACCTGTTCT
The DNA here is from genome assembly GCA_005239525.1 of Nicotiana knightiana. Lineage (NCBI taxonomy): Eukaryota > Viridiplantae > Streptophyta > Magnoliopsida > Solanales > Solanaceae > Nicotiana > Nicotiana knightiana. The sequence goes on along the minus strand of ML376220.1, from coordinate 36,785 downwards.
TCAGTCAGGTTATCAAAAAGCTCGACCACCCTTCACCATCTTTAGGTTGAGCGAACATGTCAGGGATATAGTTCATTCGCTTTGGGTGACGAAAAGCGATGTGGTCATCCCACATTCGGTGGTGGATGTCCTGTCGATATTCCCTTTTGGAGATGTTCTATGAGCCAGAGTTGGAGTAACAGATTGCAACCTTCGAAATACTTTGCTCCTTGTTGACATTTTCTAAGGCCCGGTACATATCTGCAACGATCATGGGCACAATGCTGAAATATTGCCCATTTAACCCTTCCATTATGGTCTTAGTTACCATGGCTATCCTGGTATGGATCCTTTCTTTCTTCATCGGGAACACGATCAATCCCAAAAAGCAGACCATAAACACGAACACTCGGCGATGGACGTGTCCCAAAGAGGTGATAGCAAACTCGTCATGGTAGGTACGGTATGATTTGCTGTAGCCATACCGTTCGTACAAGTAGTCAAAAGGAATGTACGAATCCTCCAGACATACCAATTCCGCGTCCTTTTTCAGACCCATCATTTTGAGGAAATTTCTGCCTGTGCGGTTCTCAGGCATCAGCAACCTCGAAGTTTCCCATACTAGGTTAGCCAACCCTCCTATCTCTTCTATCAACGGTTCCATTTCGATGTTCCCAAAGCAGAACACAGATCTTTCACGATCCCAGAACAAGGTAGCAGCCTCTACTATCATTTTGTTAGGCTGGATTTCCAGAAGAGATGGTAGATTACCCAAGTGTTTCCTAACGATAGCTTTGTCGCTAGAGTGTAGATCCTCCCACCAACTCAGAAATTTTGGGTGGATGCTGGAGACCAGGTCGAATCTGGGGACTTTGTGCCTCAATGTCATCAAGTCACAATATACACATCCGTACTTTCCAATAGTATACATAGATATACGAAATCATCATGCCTTAGAAAATCATCTTCATAAAAGTCCTTAAAACAATGCACATTTTTAACAACTTTAAAACAAATATTTGGTATGCAAATGAATGTAGTAAAATAATAAGTAGCCCCTCGGGAAAAAATATGTTTTATAATCATCCCCTCAGGCATGCCTCACAATCCCTCAGCATCTCACAATCACTCAGCACCTCACAGCCACTCATGCCTCCCAATCACTCAATCACTCGCACTCGGTGCACTCACTAGGGGTGTGTACAGACTCCAGAGGGGCTCCTTCAGCCCAAGCGCTAATATCACTCAGAACCTCACCATCACTCTTGGCCCTCGGCCACACTCGGTGGAACCACTCGAAAAGCCCCTCGGGCGAAGTAATAGAACGGGGTACTCGACCCGAAAACATCATTTTAATGCCCATGTAGTGCAAATCAAGCTAAGTTTAAAATAAAACAGTATGCACAATGATGCTGGTAAAGCCATCAACATGTAGAGAGGAAAACATCAGTAAAACCCCCTTAAAGGGTCTAAACAGATCGGCACGAGGCCCCAAACACGGCTTACAACCCAAATATTTCACAATTCTTTAGAACATAATTTAACATAAGATTTTGAGTAAATATGTAACTCATTAGTTGCCGCGGAGAGGACCTAGTCCAATCCAAAAAAAAATCAGTACGCGCCACATATTCGTCATCCGACATGTGGGGCCATTCCAAATTCAGTGAGAAAATAATGCAGTCCGGGGGTTCCATACCCTCAGGACAAGATTTAAGACAACCTCTACCGGGTCGCGACACTAGTCCGTTATGCCTTTGCCCCTCAAATTCGCTCCTGATTGCTCCGAATCTAGCCAAAAGCCAGTTAACATCATTAATATATACTGAAGGAACACAACCCAATCGAAAATTATCAATTTAGACAAATATCTCTAAATTCGGCCAAACCCGAGCCCCGGGCCACATCTCGGAATCCGAAATTTTTTACATCATTGGAACCCTCGTCCTCCCACGATTCTATACATACCAAGAACACTAAAATTAGACCACAATTACCCACTCAAATCCTTAAAAGAAAAATAATTTCTCATGGACCCTTCTTCCCCAACTTAGCTAAATTTTCAGAATTTTTTGTGGTTTAATTACTCAAGAATTGACATAGAAACGTTTTATGAAGTCAAAATTCTTACCTCCAATGATGTCCCTTGACTTCTCTTCAAGTTCCTCTCAAAAGCTCTCAATTTCGCAAGCAAAAATGGTGGAAATGAAACCAAATTCGCATTTTAGGCTTTTTAAACATTCTGCCCAGCCACATAAATTCCTTCTTCGCGAACGCGTCACTATGATCGCGTTCGCATAGAACAATTTCCAGCAGGCCCAAAATTAACACTATGCGGACGTGACCCCCACCATGTGAACGCGAAGCACTTCCTCCCCAGGCCTTCATGAACGCGACCCTAACACGCGAACGCATAGGCCAACACACCTGGGGTCCCCAACCCCCCACTCTTCTTTCCGAACGCGCGACCTTGAACGTGAACACGTTGACCAACACACTCAGACCTCTGCGTTCGCATCCTTCTCTTCGCGAATGTGAAGAACAAAAACTCAGCTCCCCCAAACAACTCTTTGCGAATGCGGCCCCCCACCCGCGAACGCAAAGAACAAAAGTCTCTGCAACAAAACCAGAAAATCTGCCAAGTTCCAAACTAAAAAATCGATCCATTAATAATCCGAAACACACCCGAGGCCCTCGGAACCTCAACCAAACATACCAACATATCCCGTAATATCATTCAAACTTAGTCGAGCCTTCGAAACACCAAAAACAACACGAAAACACCAAATTTACATCAAATTCAAGCCTAAGAACTTTGAAACTTCTAAATTTCGCCAACTACGCCGAAACCAACCAAAACACCTCCGATTGACCTGAAATTTTGCAGACATATCCAAAATGAAATTACGAACCTGTTCCAACTTCCGGAATTCCATTCTGACCGCGATAGCCTATTTTCCACTGCCGATCGAAAATCACCAAAAACTAACTTTCGTCAATTCAAGCCTAATTCTATACCGGACATCGTAAAAATATTTCGAACACACTCCTAAGTCCCAAATCACCTAAAGAAGCTATTCGAGCCATAAAAACTGTATTCCGAGGTCGTTTACCAATAAGTCAACTCTCAGTTGACTTTCTCAACTATTATGCTACTTTAAAAGGCTAAATGCCTAAACTCTCATTATAACCACTCCGGACCCAAACCAACTGATCCAACACATCAAAAACAAGATAGTGATACATAAATAATACATAAATAGGGGAAATGGGGTAAATCTCAAGGAACGACAAGTCAGGTCGTTATAGTATTAAAACAAGTTGTCACGTATTTGCACGTTAAAGAAAGCAGTAAAAACAGTAATAATGATTTAAATAAGTTACAAAAAGAAACAAAGTGACATGTCATTTATGTTTGGAAATAAATACCCGAAGTAAATAATTAATTACATGAAAAGGGAATGGGAAAGGGTGCAAGTGTTTAAAGTAAGGCATAAATTCACGAAACAATTTGAAATGGTAAAAGCCTATAATCCCCAACAGAGTAGCCATGCTGTCGTGATCCCTTTTTCCTCGCGGAGATCGGGTTTATGAAATTGATTTGGATAACTCGTTCCTTTTGGGAAAAGGGGTTTGCATATTTTGAAGAGTCACCACTAACGATTTTAACGGTGCGTTAGGGCACCTAAGGGGAAGGTGTTAGGAACCCCTCAGGATCCACAAGTGTGGTTCCCGGTCAAATGGTTTCGTGAGTTTGTACAAATAGCAAATGACAAGTAAAAGCTCAAATAAGAAAGGATTTAAGTCTTAAGCATACAAGTGTTTAGAACAACATTAGGGGTAATTACGAACTATCGTATACAAGTGTCCTAGGTTTATAATAATATGGATCACATCAATGCAATACCCGGTAATCACTCCTCGCAGAGGGGCTACACGTGATATTAGCGCACCGGTCATCATATCCATATTCTACCCTTCCCACCCCGTGAAGGTAATTAAATCGTGTGTTGGTCACAGATTATATTGCGTGCTATTACCCGTCCCATCCTATCAGTCTTGGAGGAGGTTAGGACTACTATCCTAAAGGTAGGTACTAGGCAGACCCTCAGGTTTAAAGGGGTAAGATTCTAAGGCGACAAGCAAAGAACATATATGACTGCAGTCAATCGGAAACACATAGGAGCATATAGGAAGCTCAGATTTTCCTCCGCAGATAATGCATATAATTAGCACGACTCAAACACATATAAGGGCACTGTTATTAATTAAGATCCTAAGGCATGGTATCTAGGTGAATTCAGAAGATAAACAAATAGGCAGACTTGTTTTATAACTCAAGGAAAACATGCTCTTAGTCAGTTTGCCTACTGATTTACAAGAAATACCTATTAGAGTTAAGCAACACACACAAGAGAGACATATTTCTAATTTTCGAAAAAAATAGTCACCTAAGGCTTGCCTAGGCGGGGACAATGTATATTAAAAGAATTATTAAAGGAATTGTTGCAAATTGTTACCTAAACATGTTGTTCTAGGTTATTCAGAACACATAAGCATTACCAGTTATTATTTTTTTTTTAGAGAAAACTGAGTGGGCGAGTTATACTTTTTATACATTAGTAATTAGACTAAATGTCGTTGAGCGATTAGGGCCCTATGACATGATATCTAATGCACAGATAGAGATGCAGAATGATGCGCATGCAGAATTCCTAAGCACGCTTTCTAAATGCTCAGTATTAATCATGGTTTCAGAAGATGCTAGAATGATAATTTACTTAATGTTGTTTAGCTTCGGACAAGATTTATAAGCGTACATGGCAGTGTGGAACATGACTGTAGAAAATACCATTTATTAGCAGGATTTTTCTAAGTAAAAATGAACATGCTGAAACAGTGGGCATGAGACCTAATAAACATGATTTCTAATGCGTGAATTTGAACATATGGGCCTAAACATGATCTCTATTGCACAGATAGGAAATAAAGTCTAACAACATGATTTCTATCCCTTTAATAGCTAATGCATGCATAGCTACCCCTCCCTTTTCACTATGCATCCCCTGAGTTGTTTACAGATTATTACAGGCCAGGGAATTATGAATTACACGACCAAAGGAAAATAATAAGTTACTTCTATAAGGAGCCTTCAATTAGACCCAGATCTTTCAAACATCAACGCCTTATGGTATTGCATAGCCTTTTCATAATCCGAATGTGTCAGAGTTACCTAAGTACCTCAAGGGCTCCCGGGCAGTGCTCACACCCAGACATAGCCAAAGAATTAAACATGTGCAGTGTAGAAGTGCCAGCCTTGTGTGTCAGAGTTCAGAGGGTATTCAAAGAGTTTCCAAAGTAGTGCTCACACGAAGGGGGCTGAACATAGACTTATAAGAGTGTATGTGAGAGTGCTTTTTATTTAAAAGGATTTAAGTAAGGAATAGTTTCGAGAAAGTGTAAGTAAGAAAACAGTTTTGAAGAAGGAAATGGGAGCTTAACATCACACAAGGACCAAGGATAGCCCAACAATCACAAACAGGGGTAATGGGATTAGGGACAAATACAACGCATGTAGGGCATACATACAGCAGGCAAATACGCACATATACATACAATCAGGAACTCCTAAGGGTCTAGAGGATCATGGGGTATAGTGCTAGGTCAGATTAACACCTAAGGCCATGGTTAAACAAATGTACCAGTCATAGGCATGTAAGAAATAGGTGCTAAGTGTACATAAACATGCTGGTCATAAACAGATAAAGCCTAATTTAAACATACAGAGGGGAGTTCAAGATCCTAGATACATGCTGAAGAATAAGTAAGCAAGTTGGAAGCATGCTGAATCACAACAGTAATGAAACATGTTGGTTTGAGGACTGAAATATAAATTAGAACATACCAGTGAAGTGGAGAAAGCAATAACACAAACAGGAAAGTAGGAGAATGCACAATAGTTAGCCTTGGCTTGTAGCCGGCTAACCCAGAGTAGTAGTAATTAGCACAGAAGAGAGAGCAGGAAGTCTTTAAATTGTGAGAGAGATTTTTTGAACAGATTAGTTCGTGTCCGTGTGTCTGTGTATGAATAGAGTATATATATAGTTTTGAAAACTTGATGAAAAAACAAGGGAAAGAACCAGAATTAGCCAATGATTGTGGGATTGAATATCAATCAGTACCCAATTAGTACAAGTATCCCTATAATCAAGGGAGTAATTCACATGGTGAGTTCTTAATAAGGAAAGAACCATATATAGCTTAGAGGAATATAAGAACAATGTAAGTATGATAGGCAATTAGGTATCCCTTAATTGCAGGGGTTAAATTCAAACGGCTAGTAGGTAAAAATAATAATTAAGGAAAGTTCTTATGCTTGTGACATGTAAGGAAACAGTTTCACCCCTAATTCAAGCATACAATTGAGGCTAGGTTCAGAAAATATTACTTAAGGAAATAGCAATCAATTAACAGTTAATCAATTATGTAACAAGGTAAGAAAATAAAGTTGGAAATAAGAACATCTCATAAGAAATCAGGGATTCGGAATTAGTACTAATTAGGGGATGGCCTCATGTATCTAAGGAAACATGCAGAATCAGCAAGGGATATCGGATGAAAAATCAGTACAGTACTACTCATAATCATTCAGGGATTCAAGACAGTAGTGATTCAAGCAGGGTGAACACACAAGAAGCAGCAGAATAAAAGACCCAATAGCATAGTGAAGCAACAATCACAAAGAAACATGGATTACTCATGGGAAGCAGACACACATACAAATCGAAAGAAAAGACATGCTCAACATTTAGAACATAGTGTTAAAACTAAATAAATCATGACTAAAAGTGATACACTTTTAAGCATATGAGAAAAATCACTTAAACTTCAAGAAATCGTTTGAAGAAAAGGTCTCAGAAACTCTAAGTGAAAAACTTATTTAAAAATGGAATACCTTTAAGAAAAAAATATAATAATACTCGTAATAAACCCGGATCTAGTGTAGATCTAAGAGAATAGGAAGGTTTTTGAAGAAAATATGTGAAAAGCTTCATGGTATACACAGATCTAAGACAGATCTAAAGGAATCGTGAAAATACCAGGGGTTAGGGTTTCAGAGAGTTAAAAAATGAGAAAAACCTTAAAGATATCGCCAGCGTTAGCCGGAAAAGTCATGGCTCATACTCAGACGGCCAGAAGATGGCATGAGGGACCATGGGTAGGAGCTGAACCGCTTCAGGCTCGCCTGAGGGCCTTAGCATGCTATTAGACCGGTGTAGGGTGAAACAATAACCAGGAGATAGTGAAAACCCATAGTTTCCGGCGAGGGAACTAGCCGGAGAAGACGAACAAACTCCATTGGAGGTGAAGAGACAAAGGAAGGTTCTAGAGAGAACCAGAGAGAACCAGAGAGAGATAGAGAGAGAATGAGAGATTGGGAAATGAGGGGTCGGAGGGGGGGTAGGTCTAGGTTTAATTATGGTAGGTGGGATCTGGGCCGTTGATCTAATTTGATCAACGGCTCAGATAGATCCGGGGTTGGGCCAGGTATGGAATTGATTTGGGCTGGGTATGGAATTGGGTTGTTAAAATATGATGGGTTGGGTTAGAATTAGGCTAGAATTTAAATATATGTGACTAATTGTTAAACACCCATAAAAAATAGATAAATAATTAAATAAAATTAGCTAGTAATCATATAAAATGAAATTGATGCTAGATAAATGAAATTAAGGTAATTAATGAGTATAAAAAATATAAATAATTATTGATTTAAATGGTATAAAATGTATAATTAGGCCATAGTTGAAAGTTATTGTAATTATGGTCAAATAATGCCAAATGGCTAATTTGTGAAATAATTAAAGCCTAATAGGATTAAAAATGATATATTGACGGGGAAATATTTTGAAATTATTTATAATACAATTTATGAATAATTATTGAATATAAAAAATACTGAATAAATTGGAAAAGGATTTAATAAAAATATGAAAAATTCCGGAAAAATACCAGTTATTATAAAGAGAGATTTTGTAGGTGTATGTACAAATTAAAAAATAATTTAAGAAAAAAATTGGGTATGAACACCCGTTCTCGGCTTCTGCCCCGGGCCCGATCTCTCGCGGCTCTAGTAGGGGGATCGAGTGCATGATCACCAGATCCAACTGTGCGTGTCCTCACCATCTATGAGAGAATAGAAATACATAGATTTAGAATTGTAAAGTCAACAAATTCGCACCATTAGGAATCAAAGAAGTGAAACTTTTCCGAACAGTTACATAGCCTCCTGAAGATAATTACAGACGTCTCTTTACCGATCCACGAGACTCTACCAAACTTTCTTGTGACTCATAACACTTATGAACCTAAAGCTATGATACCAACTTGTCACGGACCCAATTGTCCCTTCGTAAGATGTCCTGACGGTACCTAGTCTCTAAGAATAGATAAGCCTAACAAACATGCGGAAATAACTGAAACAATAATTTAAAAATCTCAAAACCCAACAACTGATATAAGGAAATATCTCCAAAACTCCGTGTATATGCAATAGCCAAAACCTGGCGCAATACAAGTCACAAGCTCTATGCCAATATCAAAGTCATTCTTATACAATTGTATCTAGTAATGAAGGAAAACTATAGAAATGGATAGAAGGTGACTCCGAGGCTTTCGGACGCGGGCATGTGTACCTTGAAGTCTCCAAATGCGAACTCTGCTCACTGGTGACGGGATTGATAGGAAGTATCTAGATTTTCACAAAAAGATGTGCAGAAGCGTAGTATGAGTACACCACAACGGTATCCAGTAAGTGCCAAGCCTAACCTCAGTAGAGTAGTGACGAGGTCAGGTCAAGGCCCTATTGGTAATAATAAGAAACAAGATGAAAGATTTAACAATATAATAATAATGACAAGGAACTGAAACAAGTAAAGAGTAAACCAAGAGTTAGCTACATGGAATCAATGTAGATAATACATCACAGAAGGAAACAAAACAACCAAAAGACAAGTACAACAAATAGAGAAAGATCAACAAGGGTCATTACCCAAGTACCGCCTCGTAGTCCCAAATCAAAGGAATAACTAAAAATCTTTCCTTATATCACCGCGAATGCCTTTACATTTAGTTTTGAAAATTATTTTCCCGAAAAATCATTTCGCGTTTTAGTCCACCTTATCACACCGCATGGCTTCTAATAGTTCCCCTACTAGCCACGCGTATCAAGCCTACCTTATCTCACTGCATGCGTTTCAACCCCCAAAATCTTATACCACCTCATGCGTATCAATATCACAACGTATCACAAATCGCACCTCAAGTGCCTAATAACACAACTTGCTAGGGAAACCAAACAATAACAATATTTTCACAGTAAAGAGCCCATGGCTCAACCACAACGCACACAAGAGTCTCAACAATAACAACCAGAATGAACAACTCAAAAGAATGGTATTTCACAATTTAACACTTGCCTCAAGTTAAATCACGACCTTTATATTCCATACCAATTTCACTATCAAGATATTCCACAATTCAACAACTTCAAGTAAAGAGTTCAACGATCAAATAATGATTGCGGGATAAAGGAAACAATAACTTTACTTTAAACATGTAGGGCAATTAGTATGTAAGAGAATAAGACAAGTAGACATGTGAAAATAGACTAGAAATGATAACTATAACATGTTAAGATAACTCAATTACAACACGAAAGAAATCTACATAGCTAAAGCCAGTAATTTCCATATTTAGCCCGTGTACACACTCGTCACCTTACGAACACGGTTTCACATATCACAACCAACACAAATCCTAAGGGGTAATTCCCTCAAACAAGGTTAGGCAAGTCTCTTACCTCAAATCACACTATATCAATCCACTAGTTGGACTTTTTTCTCGATTATCCAACTCCGAATGGCTCGAATCTATCCAAAATAACTTTATACTATAAATATAAACTATAGGAAATTAATTCAAACAATGAAATTACGATCTTTACAAAAAGTTAAAAAGACAACCCAAAAATTCAACTCAGACCCGCGCCTTGGAACCTGACCAAAATTACAAAATCCGAACACCCGTTCTATAACGAGTTCAACCATATAAGAATTACTCAAATCCGACTTCAAATCGCCTTCCAAATCCTGAAATTTTAGCCTAAGAAATTTCTACCATTTTCCCCCAATTTTCCAACTCAAACCACTAATTAAGTAATGAAATTAACAATAGATTAATTTTAATCAACCAAAACCGAGTTAGGATTCCTTACCCCAAAGTTTTCCTTGAAGTACCCTCGAAAAATCACCTCCCACCGAACTCTCCAAGTCCAAAAATGGATTATGAACGAAACCCTTGAATTTCTTATTTTTGCCCGGCGACTTATGTTTCTATGGCTTTTTTGTCGCTTCTACGACGCCGCACCTGCAGAAAAAACCATCGCAGGTGCGGATTCCACTTAAGCTTAGGGTATTCCACTTCTGCAGATAAAGTCTCGCACCTGCGAAAAACTCTCCGCTTCTGCGATGACCGACCAAGCTTGCCCCCTTCCGCAGATGTGACCACTTCTCCTCACCTGCGGACTCGCAGATGCGGAAACCACCTTGCACCTGCAATCCCAGCTGGGCAAGGCCAGCTTCATTTTTGCGACCAATTCCTTGCTTTTGCGAGTCCTCACCTGCGGCAATCCCTCTGCAAGTGCGATGACACCAGAAGCTGGAAACTTTAGCAATCCAACAAGTCCAAATTTTGATATGTTTCAATTCGTTTCACACCCCGGGTCACCAACAAGTCCCAAAACTTATAACAGGCCTACTCGAGGCCAAAAATCACATCAAACTGCATCTTTTCTACAAATCGCAACCCAAATTCAAGCCTATGAACTTCCGAATTCCGACACCAAATGCCGATTCATACCAAAACAAATCCGATTGACTTCAAATTTTGCATACAAGTCATAAATGACATTATAAAACCTATTTCAACTTCTGGAATCAGGATCCAGCCCCGATATCAATAAAGTCAACTACTAGTCAAACTTTCCTAATCTTCCGAACCTTAATTTTTCTAACTTTCGCCAATTGACGCTGAAACGACATGCGGACCTCCAAATCCACATCCGTACATGCTCCTAAGTCCAAAATCATCATAAGGAGCTATTGGACCCGTCAAAACTCCATTCCAGAGTTGTCTTCACAAAAGTCAAACTACGGTCAATTCTTTCAACTTAAGACTCCAACTTAGGGATTATGTGCCCCATTTCACTCCGAAACTCACCCGAAACTAAAACCAAACACCCAAAATAGAGGAGGCAATAAATAGGGATCGGGACTAAAACACTCAAAACAACCGGCCGAGTCATTACATATAACTACAAAATTGAGTAAGAAATAAAGAAAGAAATGAGAAAAAAAAGGTGAAGAGGATAAATATTTCTTTTTATCGACATATTAGATACACATTAATTCAGGGGAAGGGTAAAAGAATTACATTATCCACATAGATCAACTTCAATCTTTTCTCGCATTGCATTACTCGTTCCAATTTTACTTTTATTTTTCTTTCTTAACATTCTTGGTTGTTTAGTCTTCAAGTTCACTGAAAATTAATGTACATAGCTTTTTATAGAAATAATGTTAAGGTATATATCTGTTAGTTTAATTTACTAAACAACATTATGAAAAGTTCAAACGCATCCAAACCATTAAAACTCTAAACAACCAAGTGGCTGTGGCTTTTATCCGTGATACCATCGAAATTAACTGGATCATTAAGTATTGGACTAGATCCTTGCCCAATAAACAACCCTCTCTATTCTTTCCTATGACATGTGGTGCAAAAGGAGGAAGAATATGGAAATGGAGCATTTGTTTTGTACGTGACAATACCTCTTTACCATTTATTTTTTAGATGAAGTGTTTTATCTTATTTGTTTTTTCTCTTACATCTATGTAATAAAAAAAAAGTTAAAATAAAGTAAAAATATTTTAATTTGGAATACAATATCTAAACTACAGAAAAATTAGAATATACTATTCAAATTAATACACCACAATATTCTAATTAAAATTACGATATTCAAATCAAATGTTCCGACCAAACACACTCACGCAAGTATACGTGGTCATCAAGTAAGTAGTGAGTAGAGTGTCGTTCCCACGAAGACTTATGATTAATTTTTGACTGATTTAAACTCAAATAACTTATTGATTCAAGATATTTCTCACAAAATAGATAATTTACTACCTAAAAATTATAAAGTAATGAAATAACTAGAAATCAACCATAACACTTAAACAATTGGAATAATAATCAATGGGAGATAATATTCAAGGGTCACGGGTTAGCCAACAATCATGTTCGTTCTTAGCTTAAAATGACTAGTTGATTTATCTGGATTGTTGATTGACAGGGTTGATATTACTCATAAGAATCTTTCGAGTTCTTACTCGCCTATTCAAGCTAACTTAATGCCTATATGTCTGTGGAATTAAGATTAACACGAATTGCATTTATACTTCATGTATTTCAACCAAGTAAGGCAATTAGGTATATTTTTATCCTAACCGCGAATCCATTCTCCGATACCCGGGTTCAAGAACTTGCTCTATTTAATTCTATATGCAATCTAGAATTTCCATTTTCGAGTTTAACTCTAGATTCGTAGATAGTATTTCACTGTTAGCTACTCAGCAAAATAATAAGAAATGGAATTAAATAAACAACCCAATATGATCAAATCAACTTCATCAAATTAAACTTCAAACATCAACATTCACGTATCACCTATGACCCTAGAACAATAAGATTCTTAGCCACTCATGTTCATACAATCATCAAATAATTCTCAAGAATGCATAAAAATCAATAAAAGAAGGAAAAATTTAAGAACTCAAGACGAATTCCGTAATTTCCAAGATTTGTCGTGGATTTTTCTCGCTTCCCAATATGTTAGATGACCTAAAAGAGGCGTTTTTGGCTTATATATTGCGTACAAAAGTCGTGGGCCAAATTTCTCCTATTCCTAATCCAACTCAGCTTCAGGGATTGATGCTGGGGTGGATGCTTCGTATCCACCTCGTCCTCCACTTCTCAGCTTCGCATGCTAGGGTGGATGCTTCACATCCACCTTTTGTTCCTCCATCTCAGCTATGCCCAGGTGCGATGCTATGGTCCGACTTCACTGCTAAGGATGCACCAAGTAACCTTCTTTCCAAGGTTGGATGCGACACATCCACCCTCTTCTCCTTTAGTTGGAGCATCTTTTCTTCATATTTTTGCTCTCCAAACACCCTAAATCATCACACACAACTCAATTAATCATAAAACCAATATTTAAACCATGTTGGGCATTTTTAACACCAAATAGCAACAAAAAGCGATTAAAACATGGGCAAAGTAACATCAAAACATATAGAAATATGCCCAACATCATCAAACATGCTATATATTAAAACATGGGCAAGAACTCAAGATGAATTTCGTGGTTTCCAAGCTTTGTCGTGGATTTTTCTCGCTTCCCAATATGTTAGATGACCTAAAAGAGGCATTTTTGGCTTATATATTGCGTACAAAAGTCGTGGGCCAAAGTTCTCCTATTCCTAATCCAACTCATCTTCAAGGATTGATGCTGGGGTGGATGCTTCGCATCCACCTCGTCTTCCACTTCTCAGCTTTGCATGCTAGGGTGGATGCTTTGTTCCTCTATCTCAGTTGTGCCCAGGTGCGGATGCTAAGACGGATGCTATGATCCGACTTCACTGCTAAGGATGCACCAAGTAACCTTCTTTCCAAGGTTGGATGTGACGCATCCACCCTCTTCTCCTCTAGTTGGAGCATCTTTTCTTCATATTTTTTCTCTCCAAACACCCTAAATCATCACACACAACTCAATTAATCATAAAACCAATAAATAAACCATGTTGGGAATTTTTAACACCAAATAGCAACAAAAAGCGGTTAAAACATGGGCAAAGTAACATAAAAATATATAGAAATATTCCCAACATCACCACCCCACACTTAAACCTTTGTTCGTCCTCGAGCAAAGTAGAATCAACCCACAACCGATCGAACAAAATTAAGCTTATCACTATCACGCCACACATTTCAATTATGCTTAAGCGCCCATGACTTTTGTTGATACCAACAATTAGCCCCTTGCATATGCATTTTCAGACTTTCTTCTCCATGTTAATAACATTCCAAGCACGCTATTGAACAGTTCAACCCAATCAAATAGCAAATTCGGGACATCTCAACCTCATAAACTGACTCCTTAGCATAACTACTTTCAGGCCAACTTACTCACTCTAACTGAAAAGTTTAATAAAGTCGCCTATCCATCATGAAACATGTGCCCTCACCACACAACATGGATAGATAGCCGCACGCTCAAATACAATTTAAACGTAATTTAAGGACTTCAAACAATAAAAGAATTCTCTCACTCTCTCAAAGAAGTTCACATGCGCATAAAAGGTACCATATGCTTGCCCTTAATGTATATCTCTACTAATGTAAGCTTGCTCAATCTAAAATCAATTAGGACTTTTCATGGTTGTAATGTTGGCTAAAGGTTCCTTTTATTCTCTAAGCACTTTAACACATCACATAATCAACTTTAAGCGCAAATTCTTCAATCCCAATTTAAATTTTTCAACTAAAATCACTCCCAACAAGGTTCCTTTTTTTTTCTTTTTCTTTCAGCACTACTTTAGTTTGTACCCCACTAGCAAGAACAAGATGTCAATTTATTCTCTTATTTTTTTTTTCCAGATTTTTCTTTCTTTCTACACTTCTCACTAGTAGTGTATTATTTTTTAGAATAAGTGTACCCTTCTTCTTTTCATTGGTTCCACTCAAGCCATCCAAATCCCCTCGTTGCTTCATTTAGTGCTCATTTCACAATTAAAGTACTTTAGGAGGTAAAATGATCAAAAGTCTCAATTAAGAACAAAAGGGTATAGTCTTGTAATATGGGTGCCAAATAAAAAGTCTACAGGCTCAAAATGGCTTACTAGGGATAATTTTATTTGTGGTAGCATTATAGTTCAGAAGGATCAAAGAAGGCCAACAATCATATTTCAAACCGAGCAAAACCTAGGATTTCACTTCAACTCACATGCCGGGCAAGTTCTAGACACAAATGTACTACATGAGACTTATACAAAAATCTCACCACACATTGGCACATGATTCACTTAGAATGGCTACATTTAAACTTTCAATCAAAGCAAGTACGGAGTTAAGCCACAATTTTAATGTCCATAGCACAGGAGTCAAGACAATGAGCCTAAGCGTCACAAAAAAAACTATTCAACTTTTCAAGGCAAAAATAGTTCTCACAAACTCATGGAGAAAGTTATAATCCACATGCTCAGGTCTAACTCTGTTAGTATCAAACAAGTCACAGAATGTGCTGAATTTAGTCTGAGTATTTACATCCTACATTACTCTAAAAAGAAAAACTAATACCCGGTTCAAAAATTCATCCCTTGGAAAAGAACCGATGGCCAAAGAAAAACCAAGGGGGATTATTACCAACTAGACTAAATTTACCAACTACTCAAGGCTATTACTCTATTTTTGTGCTTTTCTTTAGTTTTCTGTCAATCTCCTAATACTAACACTAATTTCAAGAATAAATTGAAAATCTTTTTGTATTTTTCTAAGGACCTTAATCCCTCAAGAGAACTATCCAGGTAGTCCGTCATCGGGAAAAGTCCTCTATTTTCTGACTTTTTTATTTTTTATTTTTAAGTCTACTTACTACGGCTAGACACAATAATAGACTGAAAGTTATTCCATATAGATGAATTCACTAACTATTACAGACCATTAATCCAGTGAATATTACGGCCCCCAACAGTATCAAAATCAAAACAAAAATTGTAACAGTTAAGTACATTCATCCACAAAAAAACCAAAATATGAATAACCCCCAACCCACACTTAGAATTGTGCGTTGTCCCCAATGCACACAAATAAAGTAGAGTAGGGTGAGAAGAAACTCCCTCAAGTCAAGGTGGAAGGCCCCTACGCAGTCTGTGGAAGAGCATCCGCATCCATGGCATCCATGATGGCCCCCTCTGGCCTAGCAATAACATCCTCACGAATGGGGAGATCGGTCACAGTCCTATCATCACCAACTGGAGCTGAGTCTGTAGCAGGTGGTACAGCAGCCTCAGTAGGCATGGGGTGTGGAGCCCCAGGAACTATAGGAGGTGCAGAGGTGGAAGGTCCAGCAGTGGACGATGCAAGCAGTTGTGAGATGTCTATATCTTCACATTGAACCAAAGCACGGAGGAGTAATGTTACCTACCTCATCATCGTGGCCTGCTTAGCATGGACTCGGCTTAGATCCGCACGAGTCTGACTCAACTCATCTCTGGTGGCACTCAACTCTGCACGAGTCGCTATCAACTCAGCCCTGTTCTCTTGCATATCAGCTTGCATCTGCTCAGACAACTGTTGAATAGTGAGCTTAGAAGACCTTCCCTTGTTCGGCTCTAGTACATGAGTAACATCATATGGTCCTGGAGCTTTAGCCTCAATATTGTCATTCTCCTTGTCCCATAGTACTTCCTCGCTGTCAAGTAAGCCGATAGGGTATTTGCAAAGAACAACCTCCACTTGTAGTTCATCCTGGTGCGCTGCATTTGGTCGTGCATGATGGTTCCTAAGTTGAGGGGTATCCCCTCCAATAAACATACAATACTAGTGATCGTTGTCGCAGGACATCAGTTTTGTGTTGGCATGGCATAATTCCGTTGCATATGAAATTTATAACCACACGTGCTAACGTGCTCATGAATTCCTTTGCAAGATAATGGTACTCCATACTCCCATGCTTCCAAATTGCAACCTTCCTGGTAGGGCATTGGACAGACTTAATGTGTGCATAATCTGGTGCTTTGCATATATAGTCAAACCTATCCGTTAGTGTGTGTGGAACCGCTAATAAATTGTTCAGAGCTTCATCTGAGACATTAATATCCACCCCTCGTATTCTCACAATGCTGCCCCCGGAGTGACACCAATTGGAGTAAAGCTCTCTGACGATAGTGAGGTTGGCCTTGCCGTGGCCCTTCAAAATAGGTCCCATTTGTTTCACTTCTCGAATTGACTTTAGAAAATTTGGACAATTCAAGAAGTCTAGCATGTGCCGGATGTTCAATTTATTTGTACAATCTAACATAGGCTCAAAACATTTCGACAAGGTTGTACACAATCAAACAAATGACCCCACACTTACTCACTAGCGTATACTAGTGTCGCTCGGTTACTCAGACTTCGTCGGCGCCTAAATTTACCTCACAGGCAATTCGTCCAACATGTGGTATGCATAGTTTTGCCTATTTCTTTCTATCAATTGGGAAATTCGATTACCCTCCCCAAAGAAACGAGATGAAGGGAATTATATTTTATCATCTCACAACCATTACAACCAACAGGAACGACAACCCTAGGCTTCAAATTTTTCTCAGTTCCCCCTTTTTTTTTATCACATGTATGATATTCAAATTAGTGAACCCTAACCTAGGGGAATTTGGGGCGGGGAATCTGTTGCTACCAGCGAGAGAGAGAGAAGAGAGGAGAGTTAGGAAAAAGAAGAAAAGAGAAAAGAGAAGAGCAGATACCTGTTACGTTTGGGGTGAGATAGTGGTGGATGCATTTGAATTTGAGAGGATACGATAGGAGAAAGAATGAAAGTTTTATGATTTGTGAAGTGTAATAGCAATAAAACACTTACCCGTTGCTTGCTCTCTGGCATCCGACACATCCAAAGTGTTTCAAGGGCTATTATTTTGGACGCTATGGACGGACTTTGTTGCCTTAAGCAGTTGGTCCGTCAAAATTTTTTTTATGCTGAGGGGGATGCGACACATCCACCCTGTTTTCCCGTACCTGTAGTTTTTTTTTAAATAAATACATACAAAAACTAATTCCTACAAAGATAAAAGTTCAAGGAATTCCCAAAAAAAGAAAGAGAAAAAAAAATCAGAAATAAAGAGCAAACGGGAAAATTAACAAACTACGAAAACAAAAGAAAATATTTGGGTTGCCTCCCAAGAAGCGCCTGATTTAATGTCGTAGACGCATCACGTTCTTCACGCCTCAGCCAAAATCGAGGTCTTGTGACGTGCAATGTCACCACCCCAATAGTGTTTTACTCTTTGGCCATTTACCAAAAATGCCACATTGGAACTCGTATCACGCAATTCCACTGCTCCATGAGGTTTCACACTAACCACTTCAAACGGACCCGACCATCGAGATTTAAGCTTTCCGGGAAAAAAGCTTTAGTCTCGAATTAAACAAGAGAACTTCTTGACCTGGCTCAAACTCACGATTTTTGATATGCTTATCATGCCACATCTTGGTATTTTCTTTATACAATTTGGAATTTTCATACGCATGTAATCGAAACTCATCAAGCTCATTGAGTTGTAGAAACCTCTTCTTACCGGCCAAGTCCATCTCCATATTTAGATTTTTAATCGCCCAATAGGCTTTGTGTTCCAGCTCAACAGGCAAGTGGCACGCCTTCCCATAAACCAACCTGTACAGAGACGTACCAATGGGGGTCTTGTATGCAGTGCGATATGCCCATAATGTGTCATCCAGCTTCTTGGCCCAGTCCTTTCTATTCCCACTTACTGTTTTCTCCAAAATCTACTTTACCTCTATGTTTGAAACTTCTACTTGACCACTCGTTTGGGGATGATAGGCAGTGGAAACCCTTGTGCTTAACTCCATACTTTGCAAGAACATTATTCAGCAATTTGTTACAAAAGTGAGTTCCCCCATCGCTTATCAACACTCGTGGATTCCCAAAACATGTGAAGATGTGCTTCTTTACAAAGCTTACCACTACCTTTGCATCATTAGTAGGGAGAGAAATGTCCTCCACCCACTTAGAAACATAGTCGACCGCCACCAATATGTACATGTGACCATTAGAATATGGGAACAGTCCCATGAAATCAATCCCCCAAACATCAAAGAGTTCTACTGCCAGAATATTTTGCAAGGGAAGCTCGTGCTTCCTCGTGATAGTTCCGGTTCTTTGGCATCTATCACATTTTTTAACAAAGGCATGTGCATCTTTAAATAATTTTGGCCAATAGAAACCTGATTGTAGAACTTTTTGGGCGGTTTTATCCCCACCGTGATGAACTCTGTATGGCGAAGCATGGAATTCATGTAGTATTGTGTTCATCTCTTCTTCAGGAACACACCTTCGCACCAACTGCTTTGCGCACTGCCTATATGAGAATGGCTCATCCCAAATGTGGAGCCTCACATCATGTAAGAATCTCCTTCTACTGTCAGGTGTCAACTCTGGTGGTGTTACCCCGCTTGCAATAAAATTCACATAATCTGCATACCATGGGGCTTCACCTGAGGTGACTACTAATAATTGCTCATCGGGCTATGTTTCTTTGATTGACCATCCTTCAGCTACATGGCTCCAATTTTCAAGCCGGGATAAGTGATCATCCACTTGATTTTCTGTCCCTTTTCGATCTCGGATCTCTAAGTCAAATTCTTGCAAGAGGAGGACCCAACGAATAAGCCTTGGCTTCACATCTTTCTTTTCAAACAAGTACCTGATAGCTGAATGATCTGTGTAGACGATGACCTTGGTCCCCACTAGATAAGGTCTCAACTTGTCAAATGCCCACACCACTGCAAGAAACTCTTTTTCAGTAATTGTATAGTTCATCTGGGCTGGATTTAGAGTTTTGCTCGCATAGTAAATAGAGTGAAAGATTTTATTTCTCCTTTGCCCCAAAACAACTCTGATTTCTATGTCACTTGCATCGCACATCAACTCAAATGGTTGCTCCCAATCCGAAGCAACAATAGTTGGTGTTGTCACTAACCTTCCCTTCAGCTCCTCAAATGTTCTCAGACAGGCATCATCAAACTTGAAAGATACATCTTTCTCTAGAAGCCTGCAGAAAGGAGAAGAAGTTTTTGAAAAATCCTTAATGAAACGACGATAAAAGCCTGCATGGCCCAAGAAACTGCGAATGCCTTTGACGGAAGTCAGTGGGGGCAATTTTTCAATCGCTTCCACCTTTCCTTTATCCACCTGCAACCCATTTTTGGACACTTTGTGCCCCAGGACTATACCTTCACGTACCATGAAATGACACTTTTCCCAGTTTAGTACAAGGTTTGTCTCTTCATACCTAGCAAGCACCTTATCAAGGTTTGTTAAGCAATTATCAAAAGAACATCCAAAAATAGAAAAATCATCCATGAACACTTCTACAAATCTTTCGACCATGTCAGTAAAAATAGCCATCATACACCTTTGAAAAGTCGCAGGTGCATTATAGAGACCAAAGGGCATTCTCTTGAACGCAGACGTACCATAAGGACACGTAAATGTGGTTTTCTCTTGGTCCTCTGGAGCTATAGAAATCTGATAATACCCCGAATAACCATCCAGGAAATAGTAGTATTCCTGGACAGCTAATCTATCAAGCATTTGGTCAATAAAGGGGATGGGAAAGTGGTCTTTCCGGGTGGCATTGTTCAATTTTCTATAATCTATGCAAACTCTCCATCTAGTAACACTTCTTGTAGGAATTAAGTCATAATTTTCATTGACCACCACGGTCATCCCCCCTTTCTTAGGTACACATTGAACGGGGCTTACCCATTTTCTATAAGAGATTGGAAATACAATACCTGTATCAAGCCACTTAATCACTTCTTTTCTTACCACCTCTTTCATGATTGGATTTAGTCGGCATTGCTGTTCTACACTTGGCTTATGTCCTTCCTCCATGAGGATCTTATGCATGCAGAAAGATGGACTAATACCTTTAATGTCAGACATTGTCCACCAATTGCTCGTTTGTGCTCACGTAGCACTCTCTATAGCTTTTCTTCCTGCAATTTAGACAAGTCAAAAGAAACAATAATAGATAAAGTGTCAGAACTACCTAAATAAGCATATTGAAGGTGAGGGGGTAGAGGTTTAAGCTCCAATTTTGGAGCTTCTTCAATTGACGGCTTTGGCAAAGGCTCACTTGGCCTGTTAAGGGGCTCAAACGGGTGTGTTCCCTGCATGTAAGCATATGATGCATCTAGTATTTTCATCATCTCCTCAACATCATCATCAATCATCAAGCTATCAAACAACATGGGTGCTTTTTATAGAGAATCACCTAGATATACACTCGTGTCATGAAGTTGCTCATCCACCTCTACAACAGATATCATAGAAAGCTCCTCATAGTGGGCGGGGAAGTTGGATTTCTTTGTAGACATTAAAGACAGCTTCCTCGTTGTCCACCCTCATAATTATCTTTCCCTCTCTCACTTTAATTATTGCATCACCAGTAGCCAAGAGAGGTCGTCCCAATATGATTGGAACCTGTTCATAAGCCTCAAAATCTAGAATAATGAAGTCAGCTGGGAAGATGAATTTCCCAATCTGCAGCAGCACATCTTGAATCACTCCTTCAGGGTAGGCTATTGTGATGACCCAAAAGGTCATCCCGTATATTTCTAGCTAATTTTATTTTTCGAGGTCGTGAAAACCTCCTTCTATCTCACATCGATTCACGTGCACAACCCGAGCGTGTAGTCGGGAAGCCTTTATGTGAAAAACTGATAAAAATGATAATTTTGTATTAGAAATTTTAATAAAGTTGACTTTGGTCAACATTTTTGGTAAAAGGACCCGGACCGAAACTCGTGATTTGACGGTCCCGGAGGGTCCGTAGTAAAATATGGGACTTGGGCGTATGCCCGGAATCGAATTCCGATGTCCCAAGTCCAAGAAATGAATTTTTAAAGAAAAATTGTTTTCTGAAAAATATAAGGGTTTTTGAAAATGAAATGTTATGTGAAACCTGTGGTATCGGGCCCGTATCTTGGTTCCGGAGCACGGTAAAGGTTCGATATGGTTTATATGTGTTATCTATGAAGTTTGGTATGAAACGGACTTCGTTTGACGTGATTCGGACCTTAAATGCAAAATTTGATGTTTAAAGAAGTTTTGAGAAATTTCACTGATATTTGGTTTGATTCGTCGTTTTAGTGTTATTTTATGTGATTTGGAACCTCGAGCGAGTCCGTATTAGGTTATAAGACTTGTTTGTGCATTTAGACGGGGTCCCGGGGGCCTCGGGTGTGTTTTGGATAGGTTCCTGGTCCATTTTCCCTATTTTTGAACTGTTGAACCTGTCATCTGGTTTCCTTCTATGCGATCGCATAGGTGAAGTCGGGATCGCATAATGTTGCTTTGGACCCCCAGTTTTCCTTCACTGCGATCGCATAACTCCATCCGCGATCGCAGAAGCCAGCCTGCCCCTTATACACGATCGCATAAGATTCTCCGCGATCGTGGAGCACATCTTACACCATCAACAAATTTCATCCACGCGATCGTGCCTCGATTTCCTCGATTGCGATTCACAAAGTTCCTGGGCAGAATATAAGTTTGCAAAACGGGGTTTCACCATTTTAAACATATTTTGACTTCTAGAACTCGATTTTGGGAAATTCCTTGAGGGTTTTCCACACAAATCGAATAGGTAAGTGTTCTTCCACTATAATTAATTATATTTCATGAATTAGTTCTTATTTTTATCATTTAATTTGTGTTTTGGGTTGAGAGAATTGTGGGTTTTGAAAAAAAACTTCAAAAATAACAATTCATGATTTGAATGACCAAATGTTATCGGAATTGGATGAAATTAGTATGGTTGGACTCATAATTGAATAGGTGTTCAGAATTTATAAATTTTGTCGGGTTCCGAGGTGCGGGCCCGGGGGTCGACTTTTGGGTCGATTTTTTTATCTTTGTAAAGATTGAAACTTTATTATCCGGAATAGTCCCTTACAAGTTTTATGTGTATTTTGAAGTTGTTTTAGAGTGATTTTGAGTCGTCCGGAGGTCTTTTCACCTGAGAAGTACATTTTAGAGTACCGGGTAGTCGCCGTCGAGGTAAGTATCTTGCCTAACCTTGTGTGGGGGAACTACCCCTTAGAATTGAGTCTTCCTTGTTGATTGTAGTCCGAGTAAGCGAGGTGGCGATTGTGTACTCGACTTATTTGCAATTAGATTCGCATTTTAGGATTCGTAGGTTCTTATATTACCCGTGTATAATTTGTAATTATTACATTTGAATCCTTGGTTGTTAATTTCATCCCTTCCTATTTAAATTAGAATTACTTGTCTTTAGGATTCCTTCGTTGGCTATTTGACTTTACTTGACTTAACTGAATATTCTACTTCTCTTATCATCATGCTATATTTTCTTCCTAGCTTGCTTAATTGACTATAATTAGTGTCACCTAGCCTTATAGTCAACTAGCCGTAGTTGGAACATTTATTCGTTGGAGTCAAGCATGCCCGTGAGTCTTACATTGTGATTTATATGACTATTCCCTTAAGTACTACTTAGGTCTAATTGGTAGACATTTATGTTATTGGTATTTCCTTGATGTTGCCTATTACTGAGCCTTTGTTGAAGTTGAGCTTATTCCGTGAAGTTAACTGTTTAGGTGAGATTGGTTATAGTTGTTTCCCTTGCCGGGATTATGTGGTTTCTCTTATTATTCCGTTGTTAATGACGTTGTTTGCTTTGTTGACTCCCTTGCCAGGATGTTATAGTTTCTATTATCGTTTATGTTATTAATGATATTGTTTTCATTGTTGACTCCCTTGACAGGATGTTATGATTTTTATTGTTGAATATACAGTTGATGATACTGTTGCGTCGTTGACTCCCTTGCCGGGGCGTTGTTATTTATGGTTCTTATTGTTGATTTCCCTTGTTAAATTGATTTTTATTTTATTTATCCCGAGAGAACATTCCGTTCCATGTTTATGTTATTTTGAACGAGGGAAAATTCCGTGCCATGTTTATGTTATTTAGCACGAGGAAAAATTCCGTGCCATGTTATGTTATGTTAGCACGAGGGGACATTCCGTGCTATGTTTATGTTATTTAGCACGAGGGGACATTCCGTGCCGTGTTTATGTTATTTAGCACGAGGGGACATTCCATGCCAGGTTTACATTATCTAGCACGAGGGGACATTCTGTGTCGTATTTATGCATTATTATTTCCGTTGTTCTTGTTTGCTATTTACTGCATTTATTGGAAAGATTTGATATTCATCCTGTACTGCATGGAAATTTTTGAGTGACGGACTGAGTTCCGGTGGATAAATATTGAGGAGATTTTTTATCAAGTGATTTTATTGAAAAGTATTATTTNAAGCCTCTTTGGAAAGCTTCGTAGTTTGAAAGAAACTATGTTTTACGTAATTCTCTCTATTAATTATACTTATATCTACTTTTGGAGAAAGTATGTTTTCAAAGTAAACTCCTCCATACTAAAATGATTTTATTTGCAAAAGTTTTTCATATGAACTACTGTTTAAATATTTTTACCAGTTATGGATTTTAATGGCTAAGGCCCGATGTGAACAAAAAAGCGTGGAGTTGAGTTATCGGTGTTCTCTATTGCATTGTGTTTCCTTTCGATTCGGCTTGTTTTGCTGTCCATCTTTCTATGTATTTTTGTGCTGTTTCGTGATTGATTTATGTAATTTCCTTCCGCTTTATATTGTCAATGTTGTGGATTATCCTGAGAAGTCTTAGATAGATGTAACGTTCGGTCATTTCTATATTCATGTTATTTATTTTGTAGACCAGTGGTGTCTTGACTAGTCCTCGTCACTACTCCACCGAGGTTAGTCTTGATACTTAATGGGCACCGCTGTGGTGTGCTCATACTACACTTCTGCACATTTTTGTGTGCAGATCCAGGTATATATTGTAGTAGCTGTGTGGATGATTGCCGAGGAGACTCAAGGTAACCAGCTGCAGCATTTGCAGGCGTCGGAGTCACCTTCTTTGTATTTATTATTCATACACTGTTATATCTACTTCCAAACAGTTGTACTTAGAAGTTGTAGAAGATTCGTTGAGATTATGACTTGTACTACCAATTTTGGGAAAGTTTGTACATTCTGTTAAGATTTTATATCGAGACTGCTAGCCTTCTTTTATTATTGTTGTTATTCAGTAACTGTTAGGCTTACCTAGTCCCTAAGACTAGGTGCCATCACGTTACCCAACGGAGGGAAATTTGGGTCGTGACAAGTTGGTATCAGAGCTCTAGGTTCATAGGTGCTACGAGTCATAACCGAGTTTAGTAGTGTCTTGTGGATGGGTTCGGAGACGTCCGTACTTATCTTCGAGAGGCTACAGAACTATTAGGGAAGTTTCACTTCCTTCATTCCTATCGTGTGAGCTCATTAATCTTGAAGTTTGAAATTATCGTTCCATTCTCTTACCGATGGTGAGGACACGAACGGTGGTTCCTGATGATGTTACCCCGAAGCAAGTGTAGAAAGGGTCAAAGACAGGGGCTAACGAGGAGCACGTGCCGCAGTTAAGATGCCTACCAGAGCAGCCGTTGAGGAGTCACTAGTAGTTTTAGTTGGGGGACAGGTACTGGGGGCGCCTGTTGCTACCCCGGACTTTAGGAGACCTGAGCGCAGTTTTGAGTATAAGTGGTATGTTGACTCAGGCAGGGTTGATTCTAGTGCACCAGATGCTTCACAGATCAGGGTAGGATTTCAGACTCCCACCGTCTACACTCCAGAGTAGCGAGACCACATTGGTCAGATACCCGTTGTCATGACAGCACGACATGTGGTTTCAGTTCAGCCCGTGGTTAGGACAGTAGCATCAGAGGAAGAATACCTTGGACGGTAGAGGTACAGGAAGTACCACCCTCCTATCTTTCAGTGGATTGGCGACGGATGATACCAGGGCTTTCTGGGGAAGTGTCACTACATTCTTCGTACTTCGGGTATTGTGGAGATGAGCGAGATTGCTTTTGTCACGTCTCAGGTTCAGAGTAGTGGGTTGATCAGTGGCGGCGGCATATGAGTTGGGGTCACCTGACCAAGTTAGCTTCACTAGCATGGATTCAGTTTTCGGAGATGCCTTGAGGGAGGTTGCACCTCAGTTCCTTGGGGATGTACGACACGCGGAGTTTGAGCAGTTGCGTCAAGGCGCTGTGTCACTATGGAAGCATGCCATTAGATTTAGTGAGTGGGCCAGACATGCACTTTGCTTGGTTGCTTCAGCTGGGAGATGAGTTCGTAGAGTCATTTGGGAGATTCAGGCATGATATTCTCTTTAGCAGGACTCGAGAGTTAGAGTAGGATGCCTCGTTTCAGCAGGTAGTAGGGATTGCTCGTCGGTTAGAGCGCACGTGGGACCGGGAGCGAGAGGACATATGAGATCAGGGAGAGAGTTCCGAGAGGCAATGAGGCCTCGTAGATCGGAGGAATCTACTGGTCCGTATTATGGAGGCAAGGCACGACGCGGTAGAAGTTTTGTGGGTCAACCAGTTCAGTTTGCATTACCAGCTTTATGGGATTTCAGGTACTCGTGGGTTTCAGAGGATTCGTATGGTGTTTTTTTCCACAGCCATGTCAGCAACGAGATTGTTTTCAGTGTGGAGATGTTAGCCACAGGGTGAGAGATTGTCCCAGGATTCAGGTAGGTGTGTGGTAGCAGGGTATTCAGGTGAGTAGGGGGCGCCTAAGAGGGGGAGACCCGACCCGTGGATGTGTTGCATATAGTAGGCCGGAGGCCGATGTGCCAGATATTATCACAGGTATGTTTTGATGTGTTACAGAGGGGCATCAATTGTATCTCATTATAGTTCTGCTGGTCGGGAAGAGTTCCCTTACTTTTTGTTTTATTTATGAGTGAGTTCCATATTTTGCACTGTATTTTGTGTTTGCTCCTGTTGGGAGATTCTATGAGTAGTAGCCCGTGTCTATCGTTGTTTATTTCATTCTTGATAGTGGTGAGACTGGAAGTGATTCCTTGTTGTTCTTCGTGGTAAGCTTTATGTGATTTTCCTGAGTATTTTGGTTACGAGTCGTGATTTGATATTCCATCGAGGTGTGAGATCAGCTAGCGTTATGATTTTATCAGCTGAGATAAATTACTGGAGGAATTTCAATCGGTATGATATATTTTCGGTATGTGATTTAGAGTTGAGGCGAGGTCCTTGTGATACTTGTGATTCGATATGTTTGGACCGAGATGAGTACCGTAGTGAAATTTTATCAGGATGGAATCCTTGTGATTTGTTCATATGCTTTGCTTCTTCCTTGTTATATTGCTTTTAGTAAGTCGGTATTGATGGAGAGTTGTGCCTATAGGCTTGTTTGATAGTTCCTTTATATGTTTCAATTTTCATATTCAGTCATTTCGTTATGTGTTTCTTTAGTTTAGTTGTGGGATGTGTGCCCGGTGGTGTTAGTTATGGCTTGGTGATTCGGGTGTTTAATAATGAAGTCTTCATGTTTATTGCATCATTATCAGTGTTATGGGGTTTGGAAACAGAGTTCTTTCAGATGTGGGGCTAATTGCCAAGGTCGAGTTGATTTCGGGCAGCTATTGTGATCAAAAAGTGCTATTAAGCCTATTTGTGATGTGCTATGTTGTGTGGTCGTGCCTTGTGGGTGTAGTCATGAGTCGATGTAGCTGATTGAGGCTAATGCCGGATGTGGATGTAGAATCGGGTCTTTTGTAAATGAGTAGAGCGTGAGAAGTAGAGATATGAGGCTTATCGGTGGTGATGTGAAGGCTATATTGCGGTTGTGATTGTTTCATCGGGCTTATGTGGGTTGGGGTGACGTGGGATCACCAGCGGCTATGTGTTGGAAGTATACCATCAGCGATTGGATGAGTTCAAGGTGAATCTTGGCACGTTCGAGGACGAACGTTTGTTTAAGAGGGGGAGGATGTGATAACCCAAAAGGTCATCCCGTATATTTCTAGTTAATTCTATGTTCCGATGTCATGAAAACCTCTTTCTATCTCACCTCGATTCGCGTGTGCAGCCCGGGCGTGTAGTCGAGAAGCCTTTATGTGAAAACTGATAAAAATGATAATTTTGTATTAGAAATTTGAATAAAGTTGACTTCGGTCAATAGTTTTGGTAAACGGACCCGGACCCGTGATTTGACGGTCCCGTAGGGTCCGTAGTAAAATATGGGACTTGGGCGTATGCCCGGAATCAAATTCCGAGGTCCCAAGTCCGAGAAATGAATTTTTAAAGAAATTTTTTTTTCTGAAAAATATAAGGATTTTTGAAAATGAAATGTTATGTGAAACCTATGGTATCGGGCCCGTATCTTGGTTTCGGAGCCCGTTACAGGTTCGATATGGTTTATATGTGTTATCTGTGAAGTTTGGTATGAAACGAACTTCGTTTGACGTGATTCGGACCTTAAATGCAAAATTTGATGTTTAAAGAAGTTTTGAGGAATTTCATTGATTTTTGGTTCGATTCGTCGTTTTAGGGTTATTTTATGTGATTTGGAACCTCGTGCGAGTCCGTATTAGGTTATAAGACTTGTTTGTGCATTTAGACGGGGTCCCGGGGGCTTCGGGTGTGTTACGGATAGGTTCCGGGTCCTTTTTCCTTATTTTTGAACTGCTGAACCTGTCATCTGGTTTCCTTCTATGCAATCGCATAGGTGAAGTCGCGATCGCATAGTGTTGCTTTGGACCCCCAGCTTTTCCTTCATTGCGATTGCATAACTCCATCCGCGATCGCAGAAGCCAGCCTACCCCTTATACGCGATCGCATAAGATTCTCCGCGATCGCGGAGCACATCTTACACTAGCAGCCAATTCCATCTACGCGATCGCACCTCGATTCCCACGATCGCGATTCACAAAGCTCCTGGGCAGAATATAAGTTTCTAAAATCAGGGTTTCACCATTTTAAACATATTTTGACTTCTAGAACTCGGTTTTGGGCGATTCCTTGAGGGTTTTTCACACAAATCGAATGAGTAAGTGTTCTTCCACTGTAATTAATTATATTTCATGAATTAGTTCTTGTTTTTATCATTTAATTTGTGTTTTGGGTTGAGGGAATTGTGGGTTTTGAAAAAAAACTTCAAAAATGAAAATTCATGATTTGAATGACCAAATGTTATCGGAATTTGATGAAATTAGTATGGTTGGACTCATAATTGAATGGATGTTCGGAATTTATAAATTTTGTCGGGTTCCGAGGTGCGGGCCCGGGGGTCGACTTCTGAGTCGATTTTTATATTTTTATAAAGATTGAAACTTTATTATCCGGAATAGTTCCTTACAAGTTTTATGTGTATTTTGAAGTTGTTTTAGAGTGATTTTGAGCCGTCTGGAACCCTTTTCACCTGAGAAGTCCATTTTAGAGTACCGGGTAGTCGCCGTCGAGGTAAGTATCTTTCCTAACCTTGTGTGAGGGAACTACCCCTTAGGATTGAGTCTTCCTTGTTGATTATAGTCCGAGTAAGCGAGGTGACGAGTGTGTACTCAGACTTATTTGCAATTAGATTGGCCTTTTAGGATCCGTAGATTCTTATTTTACCTGTGTATGATTTGTAATTGTTACATTTGAACCCTTGATTGTTAATTTCGTCCCTTCCTGTTTAAATTAAAATTACTTGTCTTTTGGATTCCNATTTGACTTTACTTGACTTAACTGAATATTCTACTTCTCTTATCATCATGCTATATTTTCTTCCTAGCTTGCCTAATTGACTATAATTAGTGTCATCTAGCCTTATAGTCAACTAGCCGTAGTTGGAACATTTATTCGTTGGAGTCAAGCATGCCCGTGAGTATTACATTGTGATTTATATGACTATTCCCTTAAGTGCTACTTAGGTCTAATTGTTAGATATTTATGTTATTGGTATTTCCTTGATCTTTCCTATTACTGAGCCTTTGTTGAAGTTGAGCTTATGCCGTGAAGTTAACTATTTAGGTGAGATTGGTTATAGCTGTTTCCCTTGCCGGGATTGTGTGGTTTCTCTTATTATTCCGTTGTTGATGATGTTGTTTTCTTTGTTGAGTCCCTTGCCGGGATGTTATGGTTTCTATTACCTTTTATGCTGTTAATGATATTATTTTCATTGTTGACTCCCTTGCCGGGATGGTATGATTTCTATTATTGTTTATACTGTTGATGATACTGTCGCATCGTTGACTCCCTTGCCGAGGCATTGTGATTTATGGTTCTTATTGTTGATTTCCCTTGTTAAATTGATGTTTATGTTATTTAGCACGAGAGAACATTTCGTGCCATATTTATGTTATTTAGCACGAGGAAACATTCTGTGCCATGTTTATGTTATTTAGCACGAGGGAATATTCCGTGCCATGTTTATGTTATTTAGCACGAGGGAACATTCCGTGCCGTGTTTATGTTATTTAGCACGAGGGAACATTCTGTGCCATTTTTATGTTATTTAGCACGAGGGAACATTCCGTGCTGTGTTTATGTTATTTAGCACGAGGGGACATTCCGTGCCGTGTTTATGTTATTTAGCACGAGGGCACATTCCGTGCCGTGTTTACGTTATCTAGCACGAGGGGACATTCCGTGCCGTATTTATGCATTTTTTCCGTCGTTCTTGTTTTCTATTTACTGCATTTATTGGCAAGATTTGATATTCCTCCTGTCTACATGGAAATTTCTAAGTGACGGACCAAGTTCCGGTGGATAAATCTTGAGGAGATTTTTTATCAAGGGATTTTATTGAAAAGTATTATTGAAAAAGCAATGGCTTTGAAATGATTATATTTGAATGACTTTTACATCGAAGGTATATTTGAAAAGCACTAGTTTTGCCTAAAATGATATTTGGATGTCATTTATTGGGAAAGCCTCTTTAGAAAGCTTCGTAGTTTGAAAGAAACTATGTTTTACGTAATTCTCTCTATTAATTATACTTATATCTATTTTTGGAGAAAGTATGTTTTCAAAGTAAACTCTTCCATACAAAAATGATTTTATTTGCAAAAGTTTTTTATATGAACTGCTGTTTAAAGATTTCTACCAGTTATGGATTTTAATGGCTAAGGACCGATGTGAACAAACCGACATGGAGTTGAGTTATCCGTTTTCTCTATTGTATTGTGTTTCCTTTCGATTCGACTTCTTTTGCTGTCCATCTTTCTGTGTATTTTTGTGTTGTTTCGTGATTGATTTATGTAATTTCCTTCCGCTTTATATTGTCATTGTTGTGGATTATCCTGACAAGTCTTAGATAGATGTAACGTTCAATCATTTCTCTATTCATGTTATTTATTTTGTATACCAGTGGTGTCTTGACTAGTCCTCGTCACTACTCCACCGAGGTTAGTCTTGATATTTACTAGGCACCATTGTGGTGTGCTCATACTACACTTTTGCACATTTTTGTGTGCAGATCCAGGTATATATTGTAGTAGCTGTGTGGATGATTGTCGAGGAGACTCAAGATAACCTGTTGCTGCGTTCGCAGGTGTCGGAGTCACCTTCTTTGTATTTATTATTTATACACTGTTGTATCTACTTCCAAACAATTGTACTTAGAAGTTGTAGAGGATTCGTAGAGCTTAGGACTTGTACTACCAGTTTTTGGAAAGTTTGTACATTCTGTTAAGATTTTATATCGAGACTGCTAGCCTTCTTTTATAATTGTTGTTATTCAGTAACTGTTAGGCTTACCTAGTCCCTAAGACTAGGTGCCATCACAATACCCAACAGAGGGAAATTTGGGTCGTGACAGCTATGGACCTATCAGCTAATTGCAGCATCACATTGGTGGGTCTTGGAGCTCCCAGACCCAATTGCTTAAACAAGGACAAGGACATTAGATTTATGCTCGCCCCAAATCACAAAGAGCACGACCTACATCAATATTACCAATTTGTACAGGGATGGTGGAGCTTCCAGGATCCTTAAGCTTTTGAGGAAGCTTGTTTTAGACCCTTGAAGTGCACTCCTCAGTAAGTGCAACTGTCTCGAACTCAGTCAATTTCCTCTTGTGAGCCTTTATATCTTTTATGTACTTAGCATACTTTGGAATTTCACGAAGTACATCCACCAATGAAATATTTAATTGAACCTGCCTCAACATAGAGAGAAATTTGTTGAACATGCGATCATCATTCTTTTTCTGCAATCTCTGAGGGAAAGGTGGTGGTGACCTTTCAGTCTCCACTGGCTCTGAACCTGCATTATTTTTCTTTGACTCGTGTATTGCCTGAGGGATCAGCTCCCCCTCAGGTACATGCTTGTCCTTTTTCTTCTTTGGAACTTTCTCTAGTTCCCTCCCGTTTCTGAGTGTGACTGCATTAACTTGAGGGTTTTTCTCTGTATCACTGGGAAGAGCACCTGCAGGTATAGTATTTTGATTTGCTGCTAACTGTCCCATTTGCCTCTCAAGATTTCTGAAATCGGTCCTGAGCTGTTGATTGTCAAGCAACAACTTCTTTAGCAAGTCATTCATACTCTCTTCTGTTTGTTGGGGTGGCTTTTGAGGCTGATTGAAATTTCCTTGGGACCTATACTGATTCTGATTCTGATTCTGATTCTGTTGATTTCCGCCCCATGAGAAGTTAGGATGATTCCTCCAATTTGGATTGTAAGTGTTCCCATATTGTGCATGTTGATTCATTGAACCTCTGTTTTGTTTCCACCCATATATAGATTCGGGATTCGTTGGGCACATGTCACTCATATGAATGTCACCACATAGTTCGCAGCAAATAGACATCTGTTGTACATGTTGCATTTGTTGTGTTTGTTGCATTGTCATTCTGTTCATCTGATTTTCCAGCTTTTCAATATCTGCTCTCCTGGCTGAAAAGTCATCAAGCTCAATCACCCCGGCTGCCTTCTGTTTAATTGATCTTCTTGTGTCCCCCCCTCCTTACTAATTATGAACATTAGCAGTGAAGTTATTTAGCAAGAGTTGAATTTCACTGTATGGCCTGGCCATGCAACTACCCCCACACGCTGAATCAAAATTCATCTTTGATGTCTCGTCTAGCCCATCAACAAAAGTGTGCCCAAACACCTCATCAGTCTGACAATGATGTGGGCAGTCTCTGAGTAGCTTCTTGTATCTTTCCCAAGCCTGACGAAGTGTCTCGCTATCCCGTTGTTGGAACCCAAGAATTTGGCTCCTCAGTGATTTTGTCTTCTTAGTAGGGAAAAACTTGATTAAGAATTTCCTTGTCAAATCATCCCAAGCAGATTGAGTTCGCGGGCTCCTTTTGCAACCATTCCTTAGCTTCCCCCATCAAGGAAAATGGAAATAGTTTCAGCCTGACATAGTCCTTGGAAACGTTCGGAGAATTGTAGGTGTCCGTAATTTCCAAGAAATTCTGAATATGCCTTTGCGGGTCTTCATGAGATAGACCCACATATTGCCCTGTGGACTGAATCAGCTGTACCATGTACTGTTTGAGTTCAAAATTCCCCGTGATATCAGGCTGCACAATAGCCTGAGTCATATTAGCAAGATTGGGCCTTGCGACTTCTATCACCGAACACTCTTCATTACCTGCCATCTCTATTGGCTGTGGTTGAACGACGATGTCCAACACTCTTTCTATTCTCGTTCTAGCTTCGACTTCCTTCCTCACTCTATGAAGTGTTTGTTCAATTTCTGGATCAAAAGGAAGGAGGTTGTTTACGCTTCTACTCCTCCGCATTCAAGAGAAGTGCCTGAATTAACACAAACAAGGCAAACTGAAAATTAAAACTTGAATAAATAAGTAATAAAAGCTTAACTCAGTCTAATAACCAATTTCTAAGTCCTCGGCAATGGCGCCAAAAACTTGTAGCGACCAAACACACTCACGCAAGTATACGTGGCCGTCAAGTAATAAAGTAGTGAGTACTCGTTCCCACGAAGACTTATGATTAACTTTTGACTAATTCAAACTCAAATAACTTATTGATTCAAGAGATTTCTCACAAAATAGATAATTTACTAATTTACTACCTAAAAATTATAAAGTAATGAAATAACTAGAAATCAACCTTAACACTTAAACAATTTGGAATAACAATCAATGTGAGATAATATTCCAGGGTCACAGGTTAGCTAACAATCGTGTTGCGTTCTTAGCTTAAAATGACTAGTTGATTTATCTGGATTGTTGATTGACAGGGTTGATATTACTCATAAGAATCTTTCGAGTTCTTACTCGCCTATTCAAGCTAACTTAATGCCTATATGTCTGTGGAATTAAGATTAACACGAATTGCATTTATACTTCATGTATTTCAACCAAGTAAGGCAATTAGGTATATTTTTATCCTAACCGCGAATCCATTCTCCGATACCCGGGTTCAAGAACTTGCTCTATTTAATTCTATATGCAATCTAGAATTTCCATTTTCGAGTTTAACTCTAGATTCGTAGATAGTATTTCACTGTTAGCTACTCAGCAAAATAATAAGAAATGGAATTAAATAAACAACCCAATATGATCAAATCAACTTCATCAAATTAAACTTCAAACATCAACATTCACGTATCACCTATGACCCTAGAACAATAAGATTCTTAGCCACTCATGTTCATACAATCATCAAATAATTCTCAAGAATGCATAAAAATCAATAAAAGAAGGAAAAATTTAAGAACTCAAGACGAATTCCGTAATTTCCAAGATTTGTCGTGGATTTTTCTCGCTTCCCAATATGTTAGATGACCTAAAAGAGGCGTTTTTGGCTTATATATTGCGTACAAAAGTCGTGGGCCAAATTTCTCCTATTCCTAATCCAACTCAGCTTCAGGGATTGATGCTGGGGTGGATGCTTCGTATCCACCTCGTCCTCCACTTCTCAGCTTCGCATGCTAGGGTGGATGCTTCACATCCACCTTTTGTTCCTCCATCTCAGCTATGCCCAGGTGCGATGCTATGGTCCGACTTCACTGCTAAGGATGCACCAAGTAACCTTCTTTCCAAGGTTGGATGCGACACATCCACCCTCTTCTCCTTTAGTTGGAGCATCTTTTCTTCATATTTTTGCTCTCCAAACACCCTAAATCATCACACACAACTCAATTAATCATAAAACCAATATTTAAACCATGTTGGGCATTTTTAACACCAAATAGCAACAAAAAGCGATTAAAACATGGGCAAAGTAACATCAAAACATATAGAAATATGCCCAACATCATCAAACATGCTATAATATTCAAACCAACACACCATAATATTCTAATAAAGAATAAAATATTCAAAACCAAACATATCACAATATTCTAATTTGGAATATAGTATTCAAATTAAATATACTTTTATTTACATTTATTGTGTATATATTATTTTACTTGGAATATCAATATTCTTTAATAGTATACGATGATTAATTTACTGTATTTTATTTATTATATAGAAGAAGATAAACTTTTATAAAGACAAATATTCCCATAGTAAAAAAAATGATGGATAATACTTTTTTCTTCTTTAATTTTGGTCCAAGTTTGAAACGGATGGAATAAGATTTTGAGTGGATTTGCTTTGTATATATAGCTTCCTTTAATTTAGGGAACATATTTATTAGGTAGTTATTGTCCTTTAACTAAATAGGTATGTAGTACACATCAATTAACTAACTGAATATGCAAAAAAAATTATTTCTGTTAAAAAAACAAAAAAGCTACTCCTATATATATATACACA
>MDKJ01256889.1:0-17243 GCA_005239525.1 Nicotiana knightiana | reverse complement strand
AGCACATAAAATGCAAGGTATATAATGCTTAAAATCATGAATTCTAGCCACGCATCAATGACACCGAATTTTGCAAGCAAGTCATAAATGACATAACGGAACTATTCCCGCTCTCAAAATTCCGTTCGGACCTCGATAACACAAAAACACGTTCCAACCCAAATTTCAAACTTAAGGAAACTCAAATTTCGATATTGTGCGCCGAAACGCCCCCGGTTCATCCAAAACCCATTCTGAACATACGCCCAAGACCGAAATCATCATATAAAGCTATCAGAACCATCGAAACTCGATTCCGATATTGTTTACTAAAAATATTGACCGAAGTCAAACTTGGCCTTAAAGGTCAACCTTAAGGAACCAAATGTTCCTATATCACTCTAAACACTTCTGAATCCCAAACCACCCATCCCCGCAAGTCATAAATCACAATAAGCCACTATGGGAAGTTTCATTTAGGGGAACGGGGTCCTGATACACAAAACGACTGGTCGATCGTTACAGAAAATATATGTCAAATACACATGTATTGTATTTGGCATCACTTCAGCAAGGGCTACCTTAATGCTCTGACACTGACCAGTTATGATCGCATCTGGATGAACATTTTCCATGCCTCAAGCCAAGCTCTAAAAACTAATTTATAACTATCGATATCTTCATGAGACATGAGAGCACATCCCAGTAAGATGGCCTGTCTATGGTGATTGATGGCAACAAATGTAGCACATGACATATTATATCGATTCACAAGGTACGTTGTATCAAAGCATATGGCATCATGGAATTGCTCATGCGCTGCCTTACAGTGTGAATGCACCCATACCATATTTCGCAACTTACCAATATTATCAACTCCTATTGAATAGAAAAACTCCAGATCCTTTACCTGCATTTCACGAAAAAAGTTGAGCAGCGACTGTGCGTCCCCTTCTTGCATTTCAAAATTCCTACTCTTCAAAATATAATTTCTACAATCCTTTTGAGTGCAACCCAAATTTTACGGTCCATCACGTTGAACCTCAGCAAGTCTAATATTCTTGGAGAGTCTAATGCCAGATCGATCGTGAGCTACAAGATCCCTCTTCAAAGAATCACAAATGGAACTATGTCCCGCCATCATGCGCAATATGGATGGGAGAAAATCATGATTGTGATCGTGAACGACCTTAGAGACGCGCCAACAACCATAATCATTCAAAACATCAGCGAGCCTAGATTTACAATTGTTACTCTTGGTGGTAAACTTGGTTTTTTGAATCCTAGCCCTATCACAACAGTAAGTTACGTACGTTACTTGGCAGTGACACCACTCTTCTTGTTGGAATTTCTTTTGACGACGGAGAATCCTTTCAGTCGTGCATGTTCTTTGTAGAATGCAAACAAAGAATCTTTATCTCTAAATCGCATTCCAGATATTGGACCTACAACCACATCCTCTTCAGTGAATTCATTCTCCATTTCCCGATCAACATCACATAACTCTAACTCATTTCCTAAAACTTGCTCCTCATCATTGTTAGTTTCTCCTTGATATTCTCCATCGTGTTCTTCATCATCATCATCATCATCATCATCATCTAAGTGCACAACATTGTTGAAACTGTCGTGAGAATCAACATCAACCCATTTGTATTCATTCAACAAACTATCGTCCGATGTCATCCCTAAAGATCTATACAACTCGTCCCTAACCTGATCAAACCTAGTTTGTTGGTTCATATTCATGATTGTTGTATTTGCGTTATGTTCATTTGGATTTATATTTTCTTGCACCACCGACTTTTCTTGGTTTGAATCCATATTTAGATAAGGAGAAAGTGTCCACTTGACTGTGTTTGATATGAAGGAAGTATACTACATATTTATTTTTAAGAAAGAAAGAAAATATAATAGTTTATATACACACTAAATAGTATAATTTGTATAAACATAAAATACATATAAATATAATGGAAATACAAATATAATACACAATACTCTTCAGCTCTCAACATTTAATTTTCACATACTTCAAAGCTTGGGATTTAATTTTGTGTTTTAAAAGAAAAAATATAGGCTAATTAGTTAAGGAGTCTTTAATATCTTTTCACTGATATAACCAAAGTTGGATCACACCAGTTGGACCGTTTAGCATCACCCTTTCTCAAATGTGGACAATCACCCTTTCTCAAATGTGGACAACTTCTCCAATTATAGGAGTAATTCTTTTGTCTGTATAATTCTTTTGCCTTTATCCATATGGAGGTGAAACAAAAGGCAAAAATTGTACTACTGATTAAATGCAAGATATTATTGTTATTCTTGACGGACGACGGTCTTGAGTTAAAACCCAAAACAAAGAAAGGGAAAAATGAAAGAAACAAACGCCATGAATTATAACTTAGAATTGCTTGGCTATTATTATCTGAAAAAAATATAAAGGATATCCAACTACCACCTCCATTTCTGCTCAACAGTGAATATTAATATATTATGTAGGTTTCCAAGTTAATGACCTCCTACTTTCTTTCGGTGGTTGGTTGGTACGTAGTAATTATGTTTCTCAACCAGATGTGACTATCCTATCATTCTGCATCCTACATAATCTAGAATTTTATTTATAGGACCCTTAAAAGGGTTTATTGGGTGGATAGTTGATATTTTGTAAATGTGAGGAATTTTCACACTAACATTATAATTTAATCTGTTATAGCAAATGATGTATTAATTATAATTGTCATTCACTTGATCTAACAATGTACAATAGCACTTTTCTTTTACACTACGGAGTATATGCACCTGTTAGGCTGTGGGTTTTGAGTATATTTTTTCAAAAAATTAATAATTTGAAAATATTGTTTGTGTGAAACATGATCAGTTTTTGAAAAAAATTAATTTCTTTTCGAGTTTTCAAAAATTGGTTTAAGGAAGTTTTTGGGTAAAATTTCTTCTTTGGCTCACAAAAATTCAAAAAAAAAATTTCAAATAAAATGAATATCCAAACACAATTTCAACTTCCAAAAATTATTTTTAAACACAACTTTAAAAATTATATTTTCAAGCTTCAATTAAATCTATGTCCAAACGCTAGCTAAAAGTTATATATATAATTAATTTTTTAACGTAACTTCAAAAACTCTATTTTTAAATTTCAACTAAATTTATGCCCAAACGTTATATATGATTTGTTGACTTCAAAACGACAAGTTTTCTTCTACATGAATTAAATGTAAACCTTGACTTTTATATCTACAACTCTCTCCGTTCACTTTTTATTGTTCACTTTAATTTTGCGCTCCCTTTAAGAAAAATAAAGTATGTATTTTATAATTTTATTCATAATAATGACAGTATTTTTAAAAATTTTGAAAAATAATTTGAGAAATGAGTACTTAATAATAAGGATAAAATAAAAAAAATTATCTTTTGTTTTGATTTAATATAGTAGATAAATAAAAATAATAATATATATTTAATATAATGAATAAATAAAAGTGAATGAAAGAAAGCATTTATTATTTTTGCCGTAAACAGAATCCTCTAGCGTCGAGCCACATTGAACTCAACTCATTCAGAATTGCCATTAAATGAGTCACCTAATTATAAGACCTATTCCACGAGCTTGCACCACGTGGATGGCCCCAAGAAATTTTCCACCGTTGGATCCAAGGATCTACCATGATATTATCGGGTTCATCAGAGCATAATACTGATGTGGAGTATATATTTATAAATAAGAATTTAATATAATTATAATAAACAGTAGATATGAATTTATAATTTTAAAAATATAATAAATTTAATGCTAAAAACATTAAAAGTTGAACCATGTTATAAATAGTATTTTATTTATGTTGAATGTTTATATTTTAGAGAGATTTTACGTGGTGGCTAAGTCACTCTCTTCTAATAAATAGATAGGTCATATTCCATTGTAATTCATCTCAATCAATAAGAATTTTCTCTTTATACTTTTCTCTGCAGTGCGCTTCTTCTCTTTATATTATTTTTTAACACGTTATCAATACGAGATTCTAACCAATTGAGTGAAGCTTTTGGATTGAGCATAATGATTGTCAATTGTTCCATGAACTTCCTTCATGATTAAATTCTGGATTTAAGGTAAGTTTACTTTATTTTTCTCTTTTAAATTCTTGAAATTTTATAGTTTGATTTTAAATACAAGCAAAGATAATAAACTTTAAATATAACTCTAATAGAGTTTGCAAGAAATTATAACCACCCGAAGTGGTAAAATTTCTATACCTTGCCATGATCAAATTCATGTATGATTCTGGGCAAAGAAGTGAAAACTCGTCCCATTGAATTTACGTCATTCTCATTCCCCTTAAGAGAATGAGATCGCAATATGTGATAAGTCTTAAAGAAGACAAAACTATTACCGTGAAAGTATCAACGGATGTAGACATGGCAATAGACGAAATTATAATCACCATCATTGTGATAATGAGAATAATAAAGATTCCCAAAATAATCCTTCACTCTGTGAAAGTAATATTTGTCATCAATTTGACATGAGATTTTGTAAAGCACATATAGATGATTATGGTCCATTCATGATGTGAATGTGACAACATCTGATTTATGAATACATATTCATTTTTGGAATAATATGAACGTGCTAGTGGTAGTGATTATACCACACTCACCTCTAAAAGGAGGTTTGAGAAGAAATAAGAAAATAATTTCATTATTATGGCATTAATGGCCTTTGATCACGTACCTATTGTGATTAGCCAAAATATTATGACAATGCGATTATTACATGGCAACAGTAATAGAAAAAACATATCTTGCCTATAGTAATTTTGATCATGACCATAATGGTCTAACTTTCTCCTTGAAAGAGATATTCACCATATGGATATTGATGAATATGGGGTAGTACCAAATTAATTGAGAGATCTGGAAGAGCCAATTATTACTACCTTGGAGGAATTAAATTAATTATCAATAAGACATTATGTTGTAGTAAGTCTCAAAGAAACTTATTGAGTTTCTAGCGTATTCGCGAAAGCGGTTTGTTATATTGAGACTATAAATAATGAGAAGATTTAATATCTTTATATTACTACAACTTTAGAAGGGTAACATGTGTATAGAAATTACCCGTTTTATTGCCTGATTTGTACTACATAAATAAAGTATGGTGAAATTACATGACACAGTAAACTGGATGTTTATTGATATATAATACTCATGTCATAGTAAACTGCGAATTTTAATAATTGCGCATGTCATAATGTAAACCTTAAGCTTACTGATACAGACAATTTTATCAAGCATGACCTGTTGAGCAATCTTGATTTAAGCATAATTTGCAAAATAAATAAAAATTCACATGAGTATGTGTTGAAGAAGATTCTTCATGAATTCTCATGTGTTGCTTATTCTCGTGATTATTATACCAATTAAAATTTGGGATTTAATCCCTTGAATTCTGGAATTTATAAAAAGTGAATAAGGGCCGATTCACCTATCATGTATACCACATAAGATGCATCTATGAGATGGTTACAATGGCAATTATTATTAACCAGCAACTTGTGCAATCCGAGGTAACTTGCTCAATAATTTAATTTAGAGCATAATTTTCAGATTTTCTATTCAAAACAGTTCATCTTGATAAGTTAGTTACATCACAACTGGTTTAGCAAAATGATTTATTGACTGCATCCACTTATGTCACGACCCATTTCCGGAGTCGTGATGGCACCTGTCGTGGAACCAGGCACGCCACCCATTTTATCTAACTAAATACAATTCCCATAAAAAGCCTCTTTTTGACAAATTCTGAAATCAAAACAATAACAATAAATCCAATATTTTGGGAAAATCAGTTTAATAAATTTAAAAGACCAAATCCTACAAATCTCGGATCCAGTGTCACACAGTCATGAGCTTCTAATACTAAATAAAATCAAAAGAAATGACTAACATAGTCTGAAAATAAATGCGACAGGTAGAAAGGAAAGAGAAGACGAGATCACGGTCGCCAGCTGCTCCCTCGTCAACTCTGATGAAACTGATGTGCTCCCTGACCCGAGCTGAACTCCTCTGTACCTGGATCTGCACACAAGGTGCATGGGGTAACGTGAGTACACCAACTCAGTAGTAACGAAATCAAACTACGGGCTGAGAGGTAGTAACGGACTAAACCTCCGACAATTCAAACAATAGTATATAAATTGGACATGACAGTAATATATCAGGAAATAAATGCGATGTATCAAGATATGTCTGTAACCCTGCATACTAGCATGAATGCATATGGAATCATGAATGATGTGTACTCATTAATCGAGCTCTCATAAGGTGGTCCACTCAGTACTAGAATACGGCCTTCAGGCCCAGGGACGTCCTTTCCGGATATTACATAAACACAAGTGACACAGTCACTAAGTACTGAGGAAAAAGGCTGATCCAGCCCCCACGGAGAAATCCATCTCCGGAACATAACAACCACGGAGAAATCCATCTCCGGAATATCTGTGCGCTCACTGGGGGTGTATAGACTCCGGAGGGGCTCCTTTCAGCCCAAGCGCTATATCAAGCCAACGAAGGTATGATTTCAGGATCGCTGCGGTGCGCAGTCCGACCTCATAACTGTCTCAAACTAGGCTCTAAGCCTCACTCAGTCAGTACCTTCCAGTCTCACTTATAATGCTCTAACATATGCAATGCAGCCCAAACCAATGATAATATAAATAAACTAGCAACTTGCGAGACTGAGGCATAAAACATATACTATAACAGGACTGAGTACATGAAAGCAATAATCACAGATAGAGACAGCAATAATCGACCATTCCGGTCTGAGCACATCGGCGTGAAGCCTTAACATTTATACTTAGCATGATTTCTATTTCGTTTCAGGTAATTACCACCTTCACAGTACATTATCAATCTTGGATAACCAATAGACAGTTCCATGGGATGAGCCAGGCTACAAATATTTGGTAAACGCTCGCATGACCGTCACTTGGCGAGTACGTCACCTTAATTAACAACGGTTATCAAATAGTTTGGGGTTTTGAACCCTCAGTTCCAAGTTTGGAAGCGTTACTTACCTCAAAACCGGCTAATACACTACTCCGCAATGCCCTTGCCTCTAAATTCGGCCTCCGAGTGCTCCAAATCTACCAAGTTCAGATTTTTATCATCAATATATGCTTATGGAACGATTTCCAATTGAAAATATCAAGAATTCACCCAAAAATCCGAAATTGGTCAAAACCCGACCCCCGGTGCCGCGTCCCAAAACTCAGAAATTTTTACAGAAAAGTGTTCTTCATCCTCCCACGATTCCGTTCATATAAAGAACACCAAAATCGGAGTCCGTTTGACCCCTCAAATCGACCCCTAAAGGTCTCTTATTCTCAAGCCCCAAAATCCCATTTTTCTACTGTTTTACCACGAATTTACACTGGTTTTACGTTCTATAATCATCCATTATAGAGTTTTAGTAATCAAAATACTTACCTTTATAAAGAAAAATGATTTCCCTCTTCAAAATTCGTCCCCTAACCTTTTTCCCGTACAAGAATGGTGTAGAATAAGGGTTAAGTCGCGGAAGGGTTTAATTAATTATGCCCAGTGATTCCTTCACCGCGATCCCGAACTCCCAATCGCGATCAGTAGCACCACTCTTCAACCCCACGCGATCGCAGCTCCCCTCACGCGATCGCGAAGAACAATCGACCTTGCCCCCACGCGCCTGCCTTATCCCTACGCGATCGCGACATGCCCCACGCGATCGCACTGCTCAAACTTCTCAAACTCTGCGATCGCGAACACACCTATGCGATCACAGAGAGTAAAATTTTTCCCCTCACAATTTACACTACGCGATCACGAATGTATCCCTGCGATCTCGTACAAGGACACCAACAACAGAACACCAGATTTTTCAGTAGGTTCCTAAGGCCAAAAATGCCCTTTAACCACCCGATATAAATCCCGAGCCCCTCGGGACCCCAACCAAAGTTACCAACACATACCATAACATCATTCAAACTTATTTGCACTCTCACAACACCAAAATTTACATCAAAACACCAAATTTACATTGGATTCAAGCCTAAGAACTTTGAAATTTCTAAAATCCTCCAACAATGCCGAAACTACCCAAAACAACTCCGATTAACCTGAAATTTTGCAGACATATCCAAAATGGCATTACGAACCTGTTCAACCTGTCGGAATTCCACTCCGACCCCGATAGCCTATTTTCCACTGCCGTCCGGAAATCGCCAAAAACTAACTTTCGCCAATTCAAGCCTAATTCTACATCGGACATCACAAAAATATTCCGAACACACTCCTAAGTCCCAAATCACCTAACGAAGCTATCCGAGCCATAAAATACGCATTCCGAGGTCTTTACCAATAAGTCAACTCTCAGTTGACTTTTTCCTTTATAAGACTATCTTTTAAAGACTAAGTTACTGAATTCTCATTTAACCATTCCGATTTCAAGCCTTTCGACTCTAACACCTCAATAATAGAATAACCAATCTATAACAAGTCAATAAAAGTAATTTAAATGCATGTTTTTACGTAACGACAGACCGGGTCATTACATTCTCCCCCTCTTAAACAATTGTTCGCCCTTGATCGGGTCTAGAAACATACCTGGAGTTTCAAACAAGTGAGGATATTTGCTCTGCATCTCCCGCTCAGTCTCCCAAGTATCCTCCTCCACTGGTTGACCTCTCCAATGGACCTTTACTGAAGTTATCTCCTTTGACCTCAACTTTCTGACCTCGCGAGCCAAAATCGCCACTGGCTCTACCTCATAAGACATATCATCCTCAAGCTGAACTGTGCTGAAGTCTAACACATGAGACGGGTCACCAACATATTTTCTGAGCATCGACACATGGAATACTGGATGAACACTCGACAGACCGAGTGGCAAGGCAAGCCTATAAGCCACCTCTCCAACCTTCTGAAGCACCTCGAAGGGACCAATAAACCGCGGACTTAACTTTCCTCTCTTCCCGAACCTCATAACACCCTTCATGGGTGATACCTTCAACAATACCTTATACCCTTCCATAAAGGACACATCCCGAACCTTTCGGTCCGCCTAACTCTTCTGTCTAGACTGCGCCGTGCGAAGTCGCTCCTGAATCAACTTCACCTTCTCCAACGCATCCTGAACCAAAACTGTGCCCAATAACTTAGCCTCCGCAGACTCGAACCAACCAACCGACGATCTACTCCTCCT
Source organism: Nicotiana knightiana (assembly GCA_005239525.1). Taxonomy (NCBI): domain Eukaryota; kingdom Viridiplantae; phylum Streptophyta; class Magnoliopsida; order Solanales; family Solanaceae; genus Nicotiana; species Nicotiana knightiana. The sequence goes on along the minus strand of MDKJ01256889.1, from coordinate 8,008 downwards.
ACCATATAAAGCCTCATACGGGGCCATCTGAATACTAGAGTGGTAGCTTTTATTATACGCAAACTCCGCTAGTGGCAGGAACTGATCCCATGAACCACCAAAATCAATCACACAAGCCCGTAACATGTCCTCCAGAATATGAATAGTCCTTTCCGACTATCCGTCGGTCTGAGTATGAAATGCAGTGCTCAACTCTACCTCAGTACCCATACTTCGCTGTACGGCCCTCCAAAATTGAGATGTGAAATGAGTACCCCTGTCAGAAATAATAGAAACCGGAACTCCATGCAACCGGACAATCTCCTTAATGTAAATACCAGCTAACCGCTCTGAAGTATAAGAAGTGCTGACAGGAATGAAGTGCGCGGACTTGGTCATCTATCCACAATGACCCAAATAGCATCAAAAACCTTCGAAGTTCGTGGAAGCCCAACTACAATGTCCACGGTGATCTGCTCCCACTTCCACTCCGGAATATCTAACTTCTGAATTAATCCACCTGGTCTTTGGTGCTCATACTTGACCTGTTGGCAGTTGAGACACCGTGCTACATACTCAACAATATCTCTCTTCATCCGCCTCCACCAATACTGCTGTCTCAGATCCTGGTACATCTTCGCGGCACCCGGATGAATAGAATACCGCGAACTGTGAGCCTCTGCTAATATTAACTCTTGAATACCATCCACATTGGGCATGAAAATACGGCCCTGCATACTCATAACCCCGTCATCATTGATAGTCACATCCCGGGCATCACCCCGATGAACTTTATCCTGAAGAACTAAAAAGTGACGGCCATAATACTGTCGTGCCTTAATCTGATCAATTAAAGAAGACCGGGAAGCCGGATTAAATAGGTCTCACCAGTCATGAGCAGGTTTGGTAGAGTCTTGCAGATCGGTACAGAGACGTCTGTACTTATCTTCGAGAGGCTACAGAACCTTTAGGAAAATCTCACATTCTCTGAATTCTTTCGTGCGACTCTGTTGAACTCTGAAACTAAACTTCTGTTGTTTTCATTCTCTCATAGATGGTGAGGACTCGTGCTAATGATAGTGGTGACTAGATCCCAGCAGGACCAGCCCGAGGTCGAGGCTGTGGTCGCGGCCGTGGCAAAGGGAGGGGTGCAGCCCGCACAGCAACCGGGGCAGCACCTGTGGATCGTCCCGTTACTCAGGAGCAGGTCCCCGCAGCTGAGATTCCAGTGCGGCAGACTCAGGCACCAGCAGTGCCCATTGTGATTCTGGGTCTTCAGGAGACCCTAGCCCAGATTTTGACGGTGTGCACTAGCTTGGCATAGGCCGTCACTATGTCCACTACTGCTACTACTTCTCAGGCCAGGGGAGGCATCCAGACTCCAGCTTCCCGGACACCTGAGCAGGTCACCCAGGGACTTCAGACACTTGGGGCAGCCCTAGTGCAGCAGATTGCTCCGGCACAGAATTATGTGGTCCCAGCCTTAGCGGACGATGAGCAGCGTAGGTTGGAGAGGTTCAACATACTCCAGCCTCCAACTTTTAGGGGTACAGAGGGAGAGGATGCTCAGGCCTTCTTGGATAAGTCTTAGAGGATACTAAGTACTGCAGGGATATTAGAGTCCAGCGGGGTTCCATTCACTATATTCCAGTTTTTAGGAGCTGCACTTGCTTGGTGGGAGGCCCAGGCCGCAGACCCGCTGATGCAGCGCCCCTTACATGGCACCAGTTCTCCATTCTCTTTCTGGAGAAGTATATACCTCAGTCTCGTAGAGAGGAGCTGCGCAGAGAGTTCGAGCTGTTGCATCAGGAGACATGACCATGATGCAGTATGAGATGAGGTTCTCTGAGTTAGCCCGTCATGCCATCTGGCTAGTTCCCACATATAGGGAGAGGATTCGGAGATTTGTTGATGGTCTTTCTTACCAGCTACAAGTTTTTCTGACTAGGGAGAGGGTACCCGGTGCTTCTTTTGAGGAGGTAGTTTACATAGCCAGGGAGATTGAGTCAGTGTGACGCCAGGAGCGTGTTGAGAGGGAGTCCAAAAGGCCTCGAGGTTCTGGCAATTATAGTGGTGATCACTCGGGAGGTCAGTCCCGGCACAGCAGAGGCAGACCATTCAGGCCTCCTCCGCCAGCCCGTCCATCTTACAGTGGTGCTTCATCAGGACACGGTCCCCGTAGCTCTCATCCGGACCGTTCCTCATTCAGTGCACTTCTAGCCCAGAGCTCATCTCGGCCACCATCAGTTCAGGGTTCCTCAACACATGGTTCTTCTAGCAGCTACCCAGGTCCCAGGGTTCCCTTCAGTCCCCATCGCCAATTGCTGGTAGAGGTTGTTTCGAGTGTGGGGATCTGGGTCACATCAAGAGGTATTGTCCCCACCTTACTGGTATTTCATTTCAGCACAGGAACCAGCCTCCAGCTTCAGCACCAGTTACTACACCACCCGCTCAAGCAGCCAGGGGTGGAGGTCAGTCAGGCAGAGGCCGCCCCAGAGGGGGAGGTCGGTCAGGTGGAGGGCAGGCACGTTTCTACGCACTTCCAGGCAGACCAGATGCCATAGCTTCAGATGCAGTGATTACAGGTATTATCTCAGTCTATCACCGGGATGCTGCCGTATTATTTGATCCTTGTTCTACGTATTCATATGTTTCTTCATACTTTGCACATTTCTAGGATACACCCCGTGAGTCCTTGTTTTCAGCTGTTTATGTGTCGACTCCGGTGGGGGATACTGTTGTAATAGACCGGGTGTACTGGTCTTGTATTATATATATTGGGGGTTGGAGACCCGGGCATATCTATTATTACTTAGCATGGTTGAATTCAATGTGATATTAGGCATGGATTGACTATCTCCATACCACGCGGTTCTCGACTGCCACGCCAAGACCGTGACCTTAGCGATGCCTGGATTGCCAAGAATTTAGTGGAGAGGTTCGGTGGAGTACGTGCCTAGCCGGGTGATTTCCTTTCTGAAGGCTCATCGTATGATTGGGAAGGGGTGTGAGTCTTATCTGGACTTTGTGAGGGATGTTAGTAGTGAGACTCCTTCCATTGATTCTGTTTACGTGGTCCGTGAGTTCCCGGACATTTTCCTAGCAGACCTGCCAGGCATGCCACCTGACAGAGACATTGATTTTGGTATCGACTTATTGCCTGAGACCCAGCCTATCTCTATTCCTCCTTACCGCATGGCCCCAGCAAAGTTGAAGGAATTGAAGGAACAACTTCAGGAACTCCTAGATAAGGGGTTTATTCGTCCTAGTGTGTCACCTTGTGGTGCATCGGTGTTGTTCATAAATAAGAAGGATGGATCCATGCGTATGTGCATTGACTATAGGAAGCTGAACAAGGTTACGGTGAAGAACCGATATCCTTTTCCCCGTATTGATGACTTGTTCGATCAGCTTCAAGGAGCTAGGGTGTTCTCCAAGGTCGACTTGAGGTCTGGGTACCATCAGCTGAAGATTCGGGATTCTGATATGCCGAAGACCGCTTTTAGGACCAGATATGGCCACTATGAGTTTCTGGTGATGTCTTTTGGGCTGACCAATTCCCCAGCCGCGTTCATGCATTTGATGAACAACGTGTTTCAGCCTTACCTTGATTCATTCGTTATTGTGTTCATTGATGATATCCTGGTGTACTCTCGTAGCCAGGAGGAGCACGCTCAGCATTTGAGGGTTGTGTTGCAGAGATTGAGGGAGGAGAAGCTTTATGCAAAGTTCTCCAAATGTGAGTTTTGGCTTGGTTCAGTAGCTTTCTTGGGTAACATAGTGTCTAGTGAGGGTATTCAGGTGGACCCGAAGAAGACAGAGGTGGAGTTTCTTAGGAGTTTGGCGGGTTATTACCGTCGCTTTGTGGAGGGATTTTCTTCTATTGCTTCACCGTTGACCAGATTGACCCAGAAGGGTGCTCCATTCAGATGGTCCGATGAGTGCGAGGAGATTTTTCAGAAGCTCAAGTCAGCATTGACTACAACTCCAGTATTGGTATTGCCTACAGGTTCGGGTTCTTACACAGTCTATTGTGATGCTTCTAGAGTTGGATTGGGAGCGGTGTTGATGCAGGACGGTAGGGTGATTGCCTACGCATCCAGACAGTTGAAAGTACACAAGAAGAATTATCCAGTGCACGATCTTGAGTTAGCTGCCATTGTTCATGCCTTAAAGATTTGGTGGCATTACTTGTATGGGGTACAGTGTGAGATCTTCACTGATCATCGTAGCTTGCAGTATCTGCTAAGGCAGAAGGACTTGAATTTATGCCATAGGATATGTTTAGAGCTTATTAAGGACTATGACTTAACTATTTTGTATCACCCGGGAAAGGCCAATGTAGTGGCAGATGCCTTGAGTCGCAGAGCCGAGAGTTTGGGAAGCCTAGCTTACCTTTCAGTAGCAGAGCGACCGTTAGCACTTGATGTTCAGGCTTTAGCAGGTCAGTTGGTGAGATTGGATTTGTCAGACCCTCCGCGAGTGGTAGCTAGCATGGCTTTTCGATCTTGTTTAACTGATCAGATTAAGGCGCGACATTATTATGACCGTCACTTGTTAGTTCTTCAGGATAAAGTTCGTCGGTGTGATTCCCGGGATGTGACTATCAATGATGACGGGGTTATGAGGATGGAGGTCCGTATTTGCGTGCCCAATGTGGATGGTATTCGAGAGTTAATATTAGCAGAGGCTCACAGTTCGCGGTATTCTATTCATCCGGGTGCCGCGAAGATGTACCAGGATCTGAGGCAACAGTATTGGTGGAGGCGGATGAAGAGAGATATTGTTGAGTATGTAGCACGGTGTCTCAACTGCCAGCAGGTCAAGTATGAGAACCAGAGACCAGGTGGATTAATTCAGAGGTTAGATATTCTGGAGTTGAAGTGGGAGCGGATCACCATGGACTTTGTAGTTGGGCTTCCACGAACTTCGAAGGGTTTTGATGCTATTTGGGTCATTGTGGATAGATTAACCAAGTCCGCGCACTTCATTCCTGTCAGCACTTCTTATACTTCAAAGCGATAGCTGGTATTTACATTAAGGAGATTGTCCGGTTGCATGGATTTCCGATTTCTATTATTTCTGACAGGGGTACTCAGTTCACATCTCAATTTTGGAGGGCCGTACAACGAGGTATGGGTATTGAGGTAGAGTTGAGCACTACATTTCAAGCTATGGCATCTGGTCTGCCCGGAAGTGCGTAGAAACAGGCCTGCCCTCCACCTGACCGACCTCCACCTCTGGGGCGGCCTTTGCCTGACTGACCTCCACCCTGGCTGTTTGAGCAGGTGGTGTAGTAACTAGTGCTAAAGCTGGAGGCTGGTTCCTGTGCTGAAATGAACTACTAGTAAGGCGGGTACAATACCTCTTGATGTGACCTAGATCCCCACACTCGAAACAACCTCTACTAGGACCTGGAGCGTTACTTACCACAAAACCGGCTAATACACTACTCCGCAATGCCCTTGCCTCTAAATTCGGCCTTCGAGTGCTCCAAATCTACCAAGTTCATATTTTTATCATCAATATATGCTTAAGGAACGATTTCCAATTGAAAATATCAAGAATTCACCCAAAACCCGAAATTGGTCAAAACCCGACCCCCGGTCCCGCGTCCCAAAACTCAGAAAGTTTTACAAAAAAGTGTTCTTCATCCTCCCACGATTCCGTTCATATAAAGAACACCAAAATCGGAGTCCATTGGACCCCTCAAATCGACCCCTAAAGGTCTCTTATTCTCAAGCCCCAAAATCCCATTTTTCTACTGTTTTACCACAAATTTACACTGGTTTTATGTTCTATAATCATCCATGATCGAGTTTTAGTAATCAAAATACTTACCTCTATGAAGAACAAGTATTTCCCTCGTCAAAATTCGTCCCCAAAGCTTTTTCCCGTACAAGAATGGTGTAAAATAAGGGTTAAGTCGCGGAAGGGTTTAATTAATTATGCTCAGTGATTCCTTCACCGCGATCGCGAACTCCCAGTCGTGATCGCGTAGCACCACTCTTCAACCCCACACGATCTCAGCTTCCCTCACGCGATCGTGAAGAACAATCGACCTTGCCCCCAGGCGCCTGCCTTATCCCTACGCGATCGCGACATGCCCCTCGCGATCGCACTGCTCAAACTTCTCAAACTCTGCGATCGCGAACACACCTATGTGATCGCAGAGAGTAAAATTTTTCCCCTCACATGTTACACTACGCGATCGCGAATGTATCCCTGCAATCGCGTACAAGGACACCAACAACAGAACACCAGATTTTTCAGTAGGTTCCTAAGGCCAAAAATGCCCGTTAACCACCCAATATAAATCTCGAGCCCCTGGGGACCCCAATCAAAGTTTCCAACACATCCCATAACATCATTCAAACTTAGTTGCACTCTCACAACACCAAAATTTACATCAAAACACCAAATTTACATTGGATTCAAGCCTAAGAACTTTGAAATTTCTAAAATCCTCCAACAATGCCGAAACTAGCCAAAACAACTCTGATTAACCTGATTTTGCAGACATATCCAAAATGGCATTACAAACCTGTTCCAACTTTCAGAATTCCACTTCGACCCCGATAGCCTATTTTCCACTGCCGTTCGAAAATCGCAAAAAATTAACTTTCGCCAATTCAAGCCTAATTCTACATCGGACATCACAAAAATATTTCGAACACACTCCTAAGTCCCAAATCACCTAACGAAGCTATCCGAGCCATAAAATCTGCATTCTGAGATCGTTTACCAATAAGTCAACTCTCAGTTGACTTTTCCCTTTATAAGGCTATCTTTTAAAGACTAAGTTACTGAATTCTCATTTAACCATTCATATTTCAAGTCTATCGACTCTAACACCTCAATAATAGAATAACCAATCTATAACAAGTCAATAAAAGTAATTTAAATGCATGTTTTTTACGTAACGACAGACCGGGTCGTCACAACTTAATAGCTACACTATTGCTTATGAGATCAAAGTTATCTATATCAGTTTGATATATGTTATACACGAAAGTATATTACATTCTCCCCTCACAAGTGGTTCAGGGTCAGGAACCAAATAATTCCATCTTATTATTATTGATGTGCGGTGTATATTTTGATTAACACCATAATGCTCAAAGATGGTTTCCCAAAGTTGAGGAAGCAAGTTAGTTTTTCTAATATGAGGGGGAGAGATGATAAACATTTGAAAAAAGGTTACGTGGAATGAATTATCAATTCTCTATAAGCACGATAATGTGATAGCGAGGATTTTCAAGGTGCAACATATTCATTGAAGTTAATATGGATGATTTATTCATCAAATCTCTGGTGACGTCAACCTTCAAGAATCTAGTGCACAAGATTGGAATGCGAAGGCTCAAGGATGTGAATCGATGCTCTCATCAGGGGGAATTAACATGCGTTGTACTCTTTTTCCCTTACAAGGTTTTGTCCCACTATATTTTTCCCTGCAAGGTTTTTAACGAGGCAACCAAAAGGCGTATTTCTAAACATGTGTACTCTTTTTCCTTTTCTAGAATTTTTTTCCCATTGAGTTTTATTTTAGTTAAGGTTTTAACGATGCACATTGTCTGTTGAATAGACATTCAAGGGGGAGTGTTATAAATAGTATTTTATTTATGGTGAATGTCTATATTTTAGAGAGATTTTAGGGATTTTACTTGGTGGCTAAGTCACTCTCTCCCAATAAATAGATATGTCATATTCTATTGTAATTCATCCCAATCCATAAGAATTATCTCTCTACTTTTCTCTGCAATACGCTTCTTCTTTTTATATTGTTTTCTAACAAATTCATAAAATTTAAATTTTGGAATAGATCAAACTTTTGTGACTACATCTTTTTATTAGTACTACGTACTTATTAGTTATTACATTTCCAAAGTAGGAACGTTTTCCTATTTTATTATACGTCAAAGAATCAATGAAATATATATGTAGTCATGGGCGGCTTTCCAATCATGCCCCATGACCCCTTGGACGCGCCCCGTGGCGTCCCAACAAGCCTCTCAACGCCTAGCGC